>CABHPQ010156923.1:8118-21066 GCA_902168405.1 Peromyscus aztecus | reverse complement strand
AAAAAAACCAAAAAAAAAAAAACAGTTCTAGAGAGGCAGGGGGCAGTGAGCCTGCAATCTCAGCATGCAGGATTTGCAGTAGGAAGAGCGCGGCAAGTTAATGTTAGCAGGGCTACATAGTGAAAGCCTAGCTTTAAAAAGGGAGAGATGGGGGGGGGGGTCCTGGAGAGATGGCTCAGCGCTTAACTATTCTTCCAGAGGTCCTGAGTTCAATTCCCAGCACCCACATGGTGGCTCACAACCATCTGTAATGAGATCTGGTGCCCTCTTCTGGCATGCAGGTATACATGAAGGCAGAACACTGTATACATAATAAACAATAAGTCTTAAAAAAATAATAATTTAAAGTAATATAGCCGGGCGGTGGTGGCGCACGCCTTTAATCCCAGCACTCGGGAGGCAGAGCCAGGCGGATCTCTGTGAGTTTGAGGCCAGCCTGGGCTACCAAGTGAGCTCCAGAAAAGGCGCAAAGCTACAGAGAAACACTGTCTCAAAAAAAAAAAAAAAAAAAGAAAAGAAAGAAAAAAAAAAGGAATAAAAAGAAAAGTGAGGTCAGGCACTAGGCATGGTGGCACATGCCTTTAATTCCGGCACCCGGAGGCAGAAGCGGTGTCTCCGTGAGTTCGAGGCTAGTCAGCCTACATAACGACTTCCCCCCACCATCACTATATCATACAAAAAAGCTATTCCTAAACCACAACCAACAATTTGGATCTAACTGGAAAACGCAGAAGGGGGTGGGGTCAGGGATAGGAACAGGAACTCTTTCTCAAATGTGTCGGTCATAAGCATACACAGTCGGGTTTGGGGAGAGGCGCAGGCAGGCGTCAGAGCTAACCGAACGCCGCCCGAACATACTCTACTCCTAGCCTAGGACACGGAGCCCGTGGCGGTGTGAACACTCACCTGCGGGCAGGCCGCCGATCGGCATCGAGTGGGGCTGCGCGTCGCACACCGTCTTAGCACTGGCCATCGTAGCCGGGTGGCTCGGCTGGACCCTTGAAGATGCAATGGATTTTTAGCCGCGCCGGGGCCCCGCCACGCCAGCCAGCCCGTCCGCCCGCACGCAACCCAGCCCCGGGCCCGCAGAGCCGAACCCCGGCGCCAGCTCCTCCCGCTCGCAGTCCTCTTCGTTTCCTTTCAAAAGATGCTCCGCATCAACCGCCCAGCCCCCGGCAGAGCCTGCCGCCACGCTTTCAAAAGGAAACATCCGGGGGCTGGGCGGGAGGGGGCGTGGCTCCGAGTCTGTAGGCCGCCCTGTTGTACGGAAGACTGTCTCCTGCACCACGGCCTCGGGAGCCGCCATGCTGTACGGAAGGTTCCAGCCGCGCTGCCCGAACCCGCGGGTCACCACGCGGCCAGGGACGCACTCAGCAGGCTTGAATGGGGCTAGGGAGCCACTGTGTCACATTCCTGGCTGCAGGCGGAAACGTGAACTCTCTTAGCGTCCAAGTCACAATCCTCTTTATTTGTTTTTGATTGTTAAGGATCCTGCCAGGAGTACAGGTGACCTGAATAAAAGCTACCGGATAAGTGGGTGAAGAATGACAGAACCTACTTGAAGGACACCAGTGGGCTGAAATACACAACAAACCCACACCCAGATTTAATTAGAAATTAAAGTTACTCATACAAAACAAAGCGGAGTTCTCAGTCATTTCGTTAAAAACATGGAGCAGCAGCCATGTGTACTAAGAGGGTAGATGGGTTGGGGAGCAAATATCAGGACTAACTTTAGTTCTGACGTCTTGGAGTTTACAGTCTAGGAAAGACACTAAACAGATAATTGCAAATACATATTTACCATCCATGGTAAGACAATGAAGGAAAACCACAAAATGCTATGAGAGAGAAAAGCCAGGAATTGTTTGAAATTGGGGAAAACAGTTTAAATTGGGAAGATTGAGGCCCTGATGGTTCACAGCTGTAGTTACTGCACTCAGGAGGCTGCTGCCGGGGGATTGTTCTGTTTTCAAGGTCAGCCTGGGCTACATGGTGAATTCCAGGCTGGTCGGAGCTACAGCACAGTAAAATCTTGTCTAAATAAGGATTTAGTGTAGGTGGACTTTCTGTCCCTACAGCCACTCCCCACAGAGACTTAACATTAATTATAAATACTCAGCTGCTATTTTAGGCTTACTTTTTAACTAGCTCTTATAACTTAAATCAATCCATTTCTATTCATCTATGTGCTGCCTGAGGCTTGTTTTGAGACTGACCTTCTTCCCAGCATTCTCCTAGTCTGGCTCTCCTGCCCAGCTGTAGGCCAGTCAGTTCTTTATTAATCAATGAGAGTAATATATATTTATAGTGTACAAAGATTGTTCCACAGCAATTTAGGTGTGTTTGATTTGGGAAAGATGAGAGTTAGTTAATCTCATGAACACTGAGAAGGGCAAAGCTCTAAGGTAGAAATGAGTTTTTCTCTTAATGGAACTGAGAGATAGGATAAAACTGGGGGATAAGAATTAAATTGGCCGGGAGGAGGTGGTGGTGGTGCACTCTGAAGATGTGTCTTTATGAAGGTGCCTTCTGATTGGTTTAATAAAGAGCTAAATGGCCAATAGCTGGGCAGGAAGTATAGATGAGACTTCCAGGCACAGAGAAGACTCTGGGAAGAAGAGAGGCTGACTGAGTTGGAATGGGAGAGAGGTAAAAGCCACATGGTAGAATGTAGATTAATAAAAATATGGGTTAATTTGAGTTATAAGAGCTAGTTAGGAATAAGCCTAAGCTATAGGCCAAGCTTCCATAATTAATAATAACTCTCTGTGTCATTATTTGGGGTTGGTGGTGGAAAAGAAAGTGTCTACGCCACACAACAGTGCTGCTGAGGGTTTTCTTTTGCTTTTGAGGTCTGCCTTCATATAGCCCAGGCTGGACTTGAACACCTGATCCTCTGTTGTATGATATTTTGTTTGTGTTCTGACAAATAAAGCTTTCCTGGAGATCAGAGGGCAGAGCTAGCCACTAGACAACCATAGAGGCCAGGCAGGGGTGGCTCACACCTTTAATCCCAGCACTTGGGAGGAGGAAGCAGGAAGATCAGGAGTTTAAGGCCACCCTGGGCTACATGAGGTTGAACCAGTCTAAAAGAGAAACAGAGCCAGTCGATGGTGGCACATGCCTTTAATCCCAGCACTCAGGACAGAAATATAAGGTGGATAGCCACAGGATTGCCCCCATTTAGTCTGAGGATTCATAGAGACAAGATCCCCCCATTTGGTCTGAGATTTCAGAGAGGTAAGAAGTCACCCTCGATAGCTGACTCGGGGGTTTTATTGTTAAGACTAATTAGGATCACGCTACAATCCTCCTGCCTCTACTGCCCAAGTACTGGTATTACAAACATGTGTCACCATGCCTGGCCCAAAATAAATTTAAAAAATGATAAACTACAGAGTGTGGTGATCATGCCCATAATTATAGCACTTGAGAGGTGAAGGCCAGACGGTTACTTCATGTTCACGGTCCGTGTTGGCTGCGTAATGAATTCTAGGCCAGTGTTTTAGGATTTCTATTGCTGTGATGAAACACCATGACCAAAGGCAACTGGGGGGTAAAATGATTTATTTCAGTTACACTTCCGTATCATAGTTCATCCTTGAAGGCGGTCTGTTGTGGGATATTTGTACACTGTGTGAAGATGTATTGCTGTGATTGGTATAATAAAAAGCTGAACAGCCATTGGCTAGGCAGGAGGTTTAGGCGGGACTTCCTGGGAGAGAAAGGAAGAGAAGGGGGATCTAGGCATGCAGGAGATGCCAGGAGACACGGAGAGGAAACAGGAGGTGCAAGATGGGAGAGAAGTAACACCACAGCAGTCAGAGCAGGAGCTCAAGGTAGGGTAGGAACCCAGATACAGAGGCCATGGAGGAGCGCTGCTTACTGGTGTGTGTGCTCCTCTAGGCTTGCTCAGCTGTAGGTGGATTTTCCTTTGGGCTGCCAGCTCACAAAAAAACAACACGGAGACTTCTTATTAATTATGGAAGCTCAGCCTATAGCTTAGGCTTGTCCCACTAGCTCTTACAACCTAAATTAATCCATTGATATTAATCTACATTTTGTCTTATGGCTTTTTACCTTTCTTCCACCTAGCACCTCCTGCTTCCTCTCTGTGTCCTCTAGTGTCTCTCCCATGCCTCGATTTCATCTCTCCTTCTTCTTTCTCTGCCTGGAAGTCCTGCCTGACCTCTTCTGCCTAGCTATTGGTCATTCAGCTCTTCATTAAACCAATCAGAAGGTGCCTTGGCAAAGACACATCTTCACAGTGTACAAAAAGATTTTTCCACAGCACTCAGCCTGCTTTCTTACAATACCCAGGACCACCAGCCCATAAGTGACCCCACCCACCATGGGCTGGGCCCCCCTCCATCCATCACTAGTTAGGAAAATGCTCTACAGATTTGCCTACAGCCTGATCTTATGGAGGCATTTTCTCAACTGAGGTTCCCTCCTCTCAGGTGACTCTAGCTTGTGTCAAATTGACATAAAACTAGACTGCACAGCTAGACAGGATGAGTCCTTGTCTTGAAAAATAATTTTAAAGACCAGTAGACGGCTCAGTGAGTAAAGACACCTGTCTGCAAGCCTGACAACTTGAACTCAGCGCCCTGGACCCACATTGCCGAGAATTACTGTCACGTCCTCTTCCCCTACACAAGTGCTGTGGCACACGAGTGACCCCCAAACCATAAACAAACATATGTTAAACATTGTTTTTAAAAGGACCCTCTGGCTTGTTTTTAGTTGGTGGCTAGTTTTTTGTTTGTTTAAGACAAGGTCTCACTGGGCAGTGGTGGCACACGCCTTTAATCCCAGCACTCGGGAGGCAGAGCCAAGCAGATCTCTGTGAGTTCGAGGCCAGCCTGGTCTCCAAAGCAAGTTCCAGGAAAGGCGCAAAGCTACACAGAGAAACCCTGTCTCGAAAAAAAACAAAAACAAACAAACAAACAAACAAACAAAAAAGACAAGGTCTCTCACTACTATGCAGCCCTGGCTGGTTTGGAACTTACTATGTAGACCAGGATGGCCTTAAACTTAGAGAGATCCACCTGCCTCTGCCTCCTAAGAGCTAGAACTAAAGGTGTGTGCCATCATTTCTGGCTCTTGTCTTTGGGTTTTTGTTATTGTTTATTTGGTTTGGTTTTTGCCAACAATTTTAGATAATTGTAAGGGACATAATTTCAGTGTAGTACACATTTTGTATGATTTCATGCATTCATATCTTTTTCTTGGTGTTCTGTTTGTATACTTTCTGTTATTGTTATCATGGGTGGAGGCTAGAATCCAGAACTTTGATTATGCCAGGCAAGTGTTCTACCTTTAAACTACATCCTCAGCCCCTATTGTCATTTGTACAGATACGCACGCGCGCACACACACACACACACACACACACACACACACGGCAATGTCTAAACTGTTGATTTCATCCACTGATTTTTTTTCCAATCTCAAACATCTTAGTTTTCACAACCACCAGTTCAAGGTGGATATTTTTATACACTCCAAATCTCTGCTTACAACATATGGAAGAGAGCTGTAATAACCACTGGTCTTGGTCTAATTATCATTTACGTGCCAATTTGGGCTTCATTTCTATGATTTTTCCCTCGGGATGGGTCATTTTTGTCTTGTTGGTAATTGTTTTTCTAGAGACTCCAGACATTGTGAACTTTGTTTTGTGGGGCTGGTTATTTTTGGATTTATATAAATATTCTTGAGCTTTTCTGGAATGCATTTAGTTGCTTAATGAGAGTTTTCTCTCTCCTAGTCTGTTTTAAGATTTGGTAGCATAGAACTGAGGGTGTAGCTCAGTGGTAGAGTGTGTGCTTAGAATGTGTGAGGTTGAGGGCTGGAGAGATGGCTCCTCTGTTAATAGAGCATTTGACTCTTCTAGAAGACCCAAGCTCCTAGCACCAATATGGGGAGGCTTACGGCTGCCTGTAACCCCAGCTCCAAGAGATCTGACATGCTCCCCTGGACCAGGGATCCTCACATAGATGTGCACATATCTACATACAAACACATATAGACACACAGACAGACAGACATAGAATTTAAAAGATAATAAAATAAATAAAACAACATCAGCAAAAAAGAATGTGTAAAGTCTTGTATTCAGCCCCAAACACCAAAACAGAGAGGCAGGGCTGCGTGAGGTGGGGAGGCCTTTAATCCCAGCACTGGGAAGGCCGGGGCTGTTGGATCTCTTATGAATTTGAAGCCAGCCTGTTCTACATAGCAACTTCCAGGCCAGTCAAGGCGAGTGAGACTCTCGGGTGAAGAGAGAGAAAGAGATGTTAAGAGTTGGGTGGAACTGAGCCGTGTGTAAGCCAAGTCTAAGGACCCTTTCCCACAGCTGAGGGAGTTTTCCATCTGGCTGGTGGGAACAGGCGCTGCTCAGGTCTTATTTGAGTAGTAGCATCTTCATTATTTTTGTTGGATTTTTCCTTGGATTTGAATAGTTTTCTCCGTCTTAGATGAGGCTCTGTGGCTGGCTGAACACTCCAGAAGCTGGAGGATGACGTTTTTGAGGCCCCAGAATTCTCTTTGTACTCTCCAGTATTGTGTTCTGAGCACTACCCACTTGGCTCCCCAAACTCTGAACTGGCACCCAAGGCTCCACAGTCCTTGTGGCTTTGTCCCGGCTCCCCCTCTATGTTCCACTCCTGGAATCACAGCAGTAAACTGGGGTGCTCCTGGGCCTGGCCTTCCTTGTTTCTTATCTGTCAAGGATCGCTGGTCTTTACAGTCTGATGTCCAGGGTTGTGAATTCTACCATTTTCTGGCTTTTGCTGTTGGGTTGGTTGTTTCAGACAGGGTGGTAAATCTGGTCACTGATCCCCTCCATTTTTGTTGAAAAGGAAAGTTTCGTTAAATCTTATTTGTTTGTGTTTGTTTATTTTTGAGACAGGGTTTCATTATGTAACCCCGGCTAGCCTGAACTGCTCTGCAGACCAGGCTGACCTTGAATGCATGAAGAGCCACCTGCTAATCTGCCTGCCTCTGCCTCCCTAGTTCTGGGACTAAGGGTATGACCCACCACATCTGGCTCTGTTTTATTTTATTTTTAAATATTTTTTTTTCTGTGTATGAGTGTTTGCCTGCATGTATGTTTGTGTATCATGTGTATGCCTCACACCTACAGAGGTCAGAAGGCACTGGATTCCCTGGAACTGTAGTTACAGATATATAGGCAGACTGCCAGTTCCCAAATAACCAATACGGAGACTCAATGTTAATTATAAATGCTTGGCTAATAACTCAGGCTTGTTACTAACCCAACTCTTAGGTTTTAAATTAAGCCATATTTCTCATCTACCCTCTGCCATGTGGCAGTACCTTCTTTCAACATGGCATGTTCATCTTGCCTCCCTCTGCCTCTGCCTGTCGACTCTTCTCACTCTGCCCTTCTTCCCAGCATTCTCTCTGCCCTGAAAATTCTGCCTAGCCATCAGCCAGTCAGCTTTTTATTAACAATGAGGGCAACACCTATTTGCAGTGTACAAATATTGTTCCACAGTACAGATGGCTATGAGCTGCCATGCTGGGAACTAACTTGGGTTCGTTTGGAAGAGCAGCAAGCAGCTCTTAACCACTGAGCCATCTCTCTAGACCCACTGATTTGTTTTTTTTATAGCACTGGGAACCAAACTCAGAGCCTTGCACATGCTAGATGTATCAGAAACTTTAAATATGTTCTTGCTTAAACTATGGAGCAGACTGAGATGATTCTATTTGGAGAATAAATGATCACCATATGCTTTCTTTACAAGCCACCGTCCCCCACCCCCGCTGCTGAGGATAGAACCTGAGGCTTCACATACACATCAGGCAGATGCTCTATTACTAACCTACATCCCTTGTTGTTTTGAGACAAAGTCTTGCTAGATAGCCCAGCCTGGTATTAAACTTATGGTCCTCATGTCTGAGATGACAGGCCTGTACTACCTGCCTGATCCAATCCTCCTTTTCTAATCTATTAGCCAAATGAAACTAATTTTCCATAAGAAAGATTTTATTTTACTATTCAGATAAATGTGGCTAATACATACCCTCTATTAGCCTTACTTCTAAAGATTTATTTTTTTATTTTTAATTATGTGGCTGTATGGGTATTTAATGTGTGAGTGCAGGTGCCTGCTGAGGCCAGAGATGTTGGATTCCCATGAGACTGGAGTTACAGGTTATTGTCAAGTGCTCAATTCCCAGAACTTGGGTCCTCTGGAAGAGTAGTATGACACTCTTAGCTGGTAAAGGCATCTCTCCAGCCTTTCAACCTTACTTTTAAAGCTGGATTATTTTGAAGGTATGCTGAGGATTTGAACCTAGGGCTACACACATGCTAGGCAAGCCCTTTTCCACTGAGCTATACCCGAAGCCATCAACAAGTCAAACGCTTTTTGACAAAAGTCTCACTATATTGGCCAAGCTAGTCCTGAACCTGAGGCAATCTTCCCGCCTCTGCCTCCTAGTGTTAGGGCTACAGATGCTCTCTACCATCCCCAGTAAAACGGAATTCTTTTTTTCCCAAGGAGGACATTATGTAGGAGCAGGCACACTTGCTTCATGGTGTCCGTGTGGAGGTCAGAGGACAGTTTTGTGGAGTCTGTTCTCTCCTTCCACCTGTATGTGGGTTCTGGGGATGGAACTCAGGTTGTCAGTCTTGTGTGGCATCTCTCACCTGCTGAGCCATCCCACCCACCCCAAACTGAAGTGGTTTTCTTGTTGCTGTTGTTTTCTGAAAAACAAAAATAAAGCCGGGGGGTGGTGGTGGTGGTGGTGGGCTGTGGTGGTGGCGCACGCCTTTAATCCCAGCACTCGGGAGGCAGAGCCAGGCGGATCTCTGTGAGTTCAAGGTCAGCCTGGTCTACAGAGCGAGATCCAGGAAAGGTGCAAAGCTACACAGAGAAACGCTGTCTCGAAAAACCAAAACACACACACACACACACACACACACACACACACACACACACACACACGAGAGTCGGTGCCTCTGGAGGTGTCAGACATTTCTGGAGCTCACTGGAACTGGAGTTACAGGAAGTTGTCAGCTTCCTGATGTGGGGGCATGGAGAACTGATCCTCTGCAAGAGTCTGTAGCCCAGGCTGGCCTCGAACTCACAGAGATCAGCCTGTCTCTGCCTCCCCAGTGCTGGGATTAAAGGCATGTCCCGCCACCACCACCAGGCGCATCCCTTGTATTTGTTTGTTTGTTTGTTTCGGGACAGGGTTTCTCTGTGTGGAACTCACTCTGTAGCCCAGGCTGGCCTCCAACTCAAAGGGATCAGCCTGCCTCTGCTTCCCGAGGGCTGGGATTAAAGCCGTGGGTCACTGCCCGGCTCCACCCCCTGTATTCTGAAACAGAGTGGGCAGGTAACAGCCACAGGGCTGACCCTCTGGGAGTTCACAGGGAAGTTTTTCTACATTTTGTTCTTACTCACAGAGCTCATTCATATGCAGCTCTCCTGTCCAGAGTCACCTGAGTCAGAGAGACAGGGGAAGTTCTATAAGAAAGCCGGCTGAGCCAGTCATGAGGAGCAAGCTAGTAAGCTGCACTCCTCCATGGCCTCTGCATCAGCTCCTGCCTCCAGGTTCCTGCCCTGAGTGAGTTTCTGCCCTCACTGCTTTTGATGACGAACTGTTGTATGGAAGTGTGAGGGAAATAAACCTTTTCCTCCCCAAGCTGCATTTGGTCATGGCGTTTCATCCCGGCAATAGTAACTCTGACTAAGACAAGAGACAATGCTAAAAGTTAATGTCCTGAAAACTCGGTGTCCCCCACTGTCCCAAAAGTCTTCACATCCCTGAAGAGCACCAGCTCTTGTTTGAAGGGCTGCCATGCAGAGGGCAAGGAGACATTGCCGGCAACATCATCGTTTCCTTCATCATCACAGAAAGGATGGGAGGGATCCAGGACATGGCAGAGGCAGGAAGTCAGCGATTTGATAGCCTCCTACCTGAGGGTGGGAGGGCGGGTTTCCCCCCTTTCTTTTAAGGATTTATTTTTACTATTTTTAATTATGTGTATTTGTGTGTGTGTGTGTAGGTGTACAGCCTGTATTCAGGTGCCCTCAGAGGCCCCGGATTCCCCTGGAGCTGGAATTACAGATTGTTGTGAGCTGCCCAACACGCCAGGAACCACACTTGGGTCCACTTCAAGAACAATAGATACTCTTGACCACTGAGCCATCTCTCTAGCCCTCCTTTTTCTCTTTTTTTGACACAGGTTTTCACTAGGTAGCTATGTAGTCCTGGCTGGCCTTGAACTCTTGATTCTGGTGTTTCAGGTGTGTGTTGCACCTCCTAATCCCAGGAACTGGGATTATAGGCATGAGCTACCAACCTGTAGGACCTTAGTTTTCCTTATGAAGAATGAGGTTCTTCTGTTCTCTGAAGTAGAGTGGGAGGAGCAGGTAGAGTGGAGAGCAGCAGATGTTGGAAGAAGGTGGGAAAAATAGTAATCACCTCAGATGATGAAAACCAGTGGTTAGAATAGAACTTCTAGCTAGGCAGAGCTGAGGGTGCAGGTGAAGATATGACTTCGAATCTGCATTCAAAAATTCCATCAGTCTGCTCCAGTGTGTAATTTGTTTGTTTGTTTTGGAGATGTAGCCCAGGCTGACCATATGTAGCCAAGGATGATATTGATATCCTCTGCTTCTACTTCCCTGTGCTGGGCAGGCACTCTACCAACTGAGCTTAGGCTCTGTTGTTTTGTTTTAGACATGGTTTCATGTAGCCCACGCTAGCCCTAAACTTGCTATGTAGCTGAGGCTGCTCTTGAATTCCTCTCTGCCTGCTTCTAGTTGCCAAGTGCTGGGATCACTGGCCTGTGTCACCTTGCTAAGCACCCAGAAGAGTGTTAGTGCATTGTAGTTTTAAGTGCTCTGTGGAAAGAAATTATTCCTTGAACTTTGCAGAGCACACATGGTTACTTTTATTCCTTTTTACATGCCTCAACAGCATGCTCTTAAACCTCACATGTCCAGGTCCATACACTCAACTCAACTGCCCCAAATATCGGGTAATTAAACAGATATGCTGAAATGCAAAACTTGTAGTGCTTTGGATCTCCATTCCAGGGTCCATGTTAGAGGGGTAGGTTGGCTTACCCACGGATGTGGGTTGCCTACTGTTAGTCTTATCTACTCTAGGCATGAAGTTAGACTCATATTTTTTTTCTCTTGTTGTTCACTATTCCAGTGCTGGTGACTAAACCCAGGGCATTTGCATATGCTGGCAAGTTCTCTGTCATTCTACCACTGAGCTCTACCCTCAGCCCCAAGGTGACCTTTTAGATTATCGCTGGGTTTAGTCCTCATGGAGAATAGCATGACTAAGGCATCAGCTGCTCTTACTCCCCTGCCTTCCTGCAGAGTTGTGGAGCAGTGACTTACAAGAACAGGACCTAGAAATCCTTAAGATTTCCAAAGAGATTCTTAAGTGTACCCAAACCCCTGATGTCCACACATGCACCCTCCCCCACACACTCTTAAGATTGAGGAGGGGGGAGTGAGCTTTCTGATTCTTTGTGGGGAGGGATTTTTGGAGAGAGGCAGTCTGGCTTCAAACCAGCTATAAGAGAATGACCTTGAAGCTAGCAGTTGTGGCACTCACCTTTAATCTCAGCACTCGGGTGTGGTGATATATTGTGTATCAAATAAAGCTTGCCTGAGGATCAGAGGACAGAGCCAGCCACTAGATTAAACATAGAAGCCAGGCAATGGTGTCACACATCTTTAATCCTACCATTCAGGAGGCAGAGATCCATCTGGATCTCTGTGAGTTCAAAACCACTCTGGACTATATGAAATTGATTCAGTCTAGGAGAGAAACAGATCCAGGCAGTGGTGGCACACATCAGCACTTGAGATCTCATGCCTTTGTTACCAGTGTTTGGGAAACACACACACCATTAATCCCAGCACTAGGAAGAAAGTGATATGGCTGTGTGGAGAAAGGCATATAAGGTGTGAGGAGACAGAAACTAGAAGGCTTTTCAGCTGAGGAAGCTTTTTTGGCTAAGGACTCAGAGTTTTCAGTCAGAAGATTCGTGTGTCCTCCATTCGGCCTGAGGATTCGGTAGTGGTGAGAAGCTTCTCTAGTGGCTTCTTCCTTTGTCTCTCTGATACTTTAGCATTTACCCCAATATCTGTCTCTGGGTTTTTTATTATAAGACCATTTAGGATTCAAGCAGCATCTAGCACCCACTGT
Source organism: Peromyscus aztecus (assembly GCA_902168405.1). NCBI lineage: Eukaryota > Metazoa > Chordata > Mammalia > Rodentia > Cricetidae > Peromyscus > Peromyscus aztecus. The sequence goes on along the minus strand of CABHPQ010156923.1, from coordinate 8,844 downwards.
GGGGGATCTCTGTGAGTTCAAGGACAGTCTTGTATACAGAGTGAGTTCCAGGATAGCTAGGGCTACACAGAGAAACCCTGTTTCAGAAAAACAACAACAACAACAAACAAAGGAAAAAACCAACATCCCCCACCCCAAGAGGATGACCTTGAACTCTTGATCCTCTTGCTTCTATTTCCCAAGTGCTGGGGTTATGGGCATGCACAACCACACCCAACTGAGGGTTTGTGAACCTGCTGGTCTCCCATAACAACAGTGGAAAAGCCAAGGTCAGTTGCTGAGGAGATACTACGCTCTCTTCTGAGTTAAGGCAAAATTTTGTGGAGGGATGTTAGAGATAGATTACAGTTCTCCTGTACACTAAACGTGTGCTGTACCACTAAGTTATTCCCCAGCCCACGGCAGAACTGCTCATGCTTAGGAACATCAGTCACCTTATCCTCCCTGGGACCCCTCATCCCAGCTTGGCTGTGTGATAGAGAGGTGCACAGTACACGGTGCAGATAAGCCAGGATCCCGATGAAGAGTCACAGGCTAGGACAGTTGAATGCTACTTGGGCATAATGTGAGAGATGTCCCCTACTCCCTACTCAAGGAGACTGGTTCAGGCTAGGTCCTAGTGACTACTTATGCTTCCAAATGTCAGTTTGGAATTAGTTAGCTCTTTTCTTCCTCCCTCCCTCCCTCCCTCCCTTCCTTCCTTCCTTCCTTCCTTCCTTCCTGCCT
>CABHPQ010156922.1:0-40116 GCA_902168405.1 Peromyscus aztecus | reverse complement strand
GGGAGCGAGCGGGCGCGGGCGCCGCGCAGATGGCCGGGGCAAGCAAGGTCTGAGGCTCGGCTCCCCGAAACGTGACCATGTGGATCCAACAGCTTTTAGGACTCAGGTGAGCGACCCGTCAGGAGGTAGGGTGCGTGGGGGTGCGTGGGTGCTGGGCTGGGCTGCTGCTCACTGTTGCAAACGAAGGCACCGCTTCTTGCCTCTCGGAGGCGGCTCGCGTGGTGCACCCGAAGCCGCGCAGCGCGGCCGCCTGCTGCTGATTCCTGCGGCCGGGCAGGGAGCTCCGCGAGTCTGGGGTCGCTTGCCCCAGTGACCTGGAAGCCAGGCGCGCCCTCAGCTCGGGACGCCAGCAGCGCAGTGTCCTGGCCCGTGGCCCCGGCGCGCCTCCTCTCGGGAGCCCGGCGCGAGTTGCGGGCCGTTGGGCGCGGCGGACTCGGGGGCCGGGCTGACGCCGGAGCCGCTGGGGAGAGCCACCAGCCCTCCTAGTTCCCGAGCTAGCTTTGCTACGGAGTTGGAGGAGCCCAGAACCCCACAGATGCTCCACCAGCCCTTCTGTTGGTCTCTCGGGGCCCTGGGGGCCCTGAACAGGAGTGTAGTAGGAGCCCAGCTGCCGACCCAGCTGCTTTGGGGGTGACCTCCGGGCAGAAGGTCGCACGCAGCTAAGGGACAGCTGGGTCTGGAGAGCTTGGATTCTGGGGAGCGATAACAGGCAACTACCCTCGAACCACCTTTCACAGACACACGGGCACACAGGGCTTGTCTGTGTCTGGGACGTTAGGGCCAGCAGGAACTCAAGCCCAGCGCGGTTAAGGGGCCGGCCAAAAAGACCCTTCTCTGCAAACTTTGCCCACCCACTGAGTCACTCTGTTCTCTGGATCCTGCCCTGGGCAGCCTAGGGGTCTCTAGGATGCAGTTGCCCCTTTCGCAGAGCGGGGTGCCTACTACCCTTGCCCTCAAGTAAGGGGTCTTTGGCCAGAGCTGGTGCTCCTGGGTCGGGGGTGGGACTTAGGCTGAAACGACGTAGATGGAAGCAGAGAAAGGCTACTTGCGCTTCTCGTGTTTGTCCACTGGGATGCACTGCGCTCCCGTGTTGAGGATACAAGGGGTCGGTGGCTGCTGGAGCAGGCTGCCTCGGCAACCCCCACCAGCATGAAGCTGGGGAGAAAGTGGGGCCAAGGGAGGGAGGAACATGTGTGCGACCTGATTTTGAGAAGTCTGAAGGAGACTGGCATGCGAGTGTTTTCTAGCTGTCCTTGATTTACGAGTGGATTTGGTGCCTAGGAATAGATGCTGGTCGGTATCATCTAGTGAGGATTGTCACACGTCATTACTGGCGTTCCTTTTCCTGATGGCTGGATTTGTTTGCGCTGTAGGTTTTAAGAGGTTAATCATCAGGCTGATCGACTGAGTGTGGGGCGCTGGCTGGGCCTCAGTCCATCAGTGGACTGTGGTGAGATAAGTCTTAGACTCCCGCAGTTCTGGGGTGTGGACCAAAGAAAACAAGAACAGCTCTTCTGGCATGACCCCAATCTAGATGCCCCATCTGTCTGTCTGTCTGCCCTCCCTTCTGGTCCGGACTGTTCCAGTGCTCAGCTAGGTCCCAGGGCTTCGAGGGCAACCCAGTGGATTCCCTCCCTGCCCAGAGGCAGCTTGAGCTCCTAGCTGCTTTGGGAGCTGCAGTCTGTCGCTTGCTTGCTTTGCTGGTGGCAACTTACCTGCACAAGTTGTTAAATTGAAAGGCTAGTACATTTTTATAAGGGGGAGAGAACAAACACCAGCAAAGAAACCTCCTTTGGGGCTCAAAATGCACTTAAACAGTTACCATAGCACCACAATCGCTGTGCCAGGTTTTCAGAAATGCTTCTGTTGGTGATTTTGAAGTTTGACCTTTTAGGGTCCCTCTCCACCAGATGTTAGCACGCAAGGTTTTCTACACATGCATCTCCCTTCTGCACCCCAGGAAAGGCTGCTACCTTCAGCAATCCCGATAGAGCTAGCTGAGGGTTTGTGGCAGGGGGTCTAGGTGATTTTGTTTCCCTCTGGGCAGCCACACCGAGCCTGAGCCAGGAGTTGTACTTCTGCTTTGCAGCCCTCCATCCTCTCTTGCTAACTGCTTCCCACGGCTCCCTAGGTGAGCACTGGACGACTTGCTGCCAAGCTGGGAGCCTGGTTGGGCCCAGGTGGCAGAGCAGCATTCATTCTGCCTGGGAAAAGGTGGTTCCCTGCAAGCCGAGGGAGGGGCTTCCTAGCTCCCACCCAGAGTCAGGGTTGGTTACTTCTGTGATGAAGCCAAGCTGTACGTGGAGCCTTGATCCTTTAGGAGGCAGAAGCAGATGGAGCTGGATTTTTCTGCTTTTATGTCTTTACGTATTTATTTGTTGGTGGGGGTTGTATCAGGGCTCCCTTGGGTCCAGAGAAAGGCAGTCCTTGAAGGAGACTTGGGGTTTGCTGTCCAGTCCCTGAGCAGCACAGAGGATATGCTTCCTCAGCAGGCAGCCCAAGTCCCCAGGTCTGGCGCTGGTGGCTGGTTGCCTCCGAGGCTATGACCTGAGGAGACTTGGAGTAGCTGGGAGCAAGCACCCACAATGTTTGCTGGGTTGTGTTCAGGACCAGGATAGACTCCACCCTGACCATGTTCCTCAGCGTCATTCCTGTCTCCCAAGCCTGAACTTTCATCATCCTTTCTGCTCGGAAGGCCCTGAGTACGCGTTCAGAACACAATTCACAGTTTTCTCAAGCCCTCCCAATGTGTGCTGTGTTGTGTCTGGGCTTCCCGGCAGGAATCCACAGGGCTGGCTGTTGCCAGCCCCAGCACGAAGTCCCCCAGCAGCTGGGACTGTGCAGCCAGGCTTTAGTGGATGGAGTCAATGCTTTGCCCGCAAACACTGGGCACAGGGTGAATGCTGGCTCACTCTCATTTCCAGCTGCTGCTACTGAATTGATTGCAACTGGAATCCCTCTAGGGTCAGAGGCCATGACACTCATCTGGATAATAACGCTGGAATAAATGGTAAATTTAGGAGATAGTGGAGAGCTTCCAGCAACACCAGCACACCCCACCCCTCTCTCTCATCCTTGGGTCAAGTGGAGGAGCTGGTAGTAGACATCCCTTCCGGGTCTGTCTCTATTTATTTATTTATTTTATCCCCTGCTTCCTTCTCTCCTGTGCCTTGGGGAAAGGTGCAGGCCCACGGCCCACAAGCAGCTCTTTACCTCCCTGCTTATCCCTCTGTGTGCCTGCATTCTCCTAGCTGGGATCACTTGGGGGCTAGCTGCCTCCCACCCAGCCTCGAAGCCTCAGTGTCATCTCTGACCCTGACAAAAGCAGGGTGCTTGTTAGACATGGCCCTGAGCGTTCTTTGGGAAAAACATGAATGCCCAGAGCATGCCGTGGAAGCCTGGGTTCTTCCAGAGCCTATGGAGTTGGAACCCCAAGCTGTGGGTCTCCTGAACCTGGGGCTTTTCTCTAGGGGTTACGTGGGAGTCACGTGGTTTTAATACACTGTTGCTAGGTTTGCTTCAAAGGGTTACAAGTCAGTAGAGACCAAACTGATGTAAAGATTAGCTGAGAAAGCCAAATATATCCCTGATCTAGATTCCTGTGTTTGAAGTCTGGCTGGAGAGGGTTTTGCTTGCCTCCTTTCCAGCAGACTGAGGGGGAGACAGGCTGGGGGCTTGTGGGTCTAGAGCAATGAGTGCAAGTCAGGCTTTTCCTCCTCTGAGACCCCTTCCAGGAATTCAAAGGGGCTGGTGACTCATGAAGTGTTGGTGGGGAGCTGCGGTTACATAACTCCGATAAACTCAGCTAAGCTGCCTGGAATAGAGTCAGGCTGGAGTGTGCCCCTGTCAGAGCCCAAGCTGGTGGCCCCTAGGTCCCCTGACTGGCACCCATATCAGAGGGAGGGTCAGACGAGCTATAAGGATTGACCTAGTTGCTGAGGACCCTCGTTAGGGTAGTAACTTGCACCCCAGCCATCGTCACCCAGGAGTATGGAGTGCTTCTTCAGGGTAAGCCGTAAGGGCTCACTAGGACAGTCTAGTAAGCTGAGGACAGTCCCCTACTTCCAGTAGGGCAGTGTGGTAACTTCTGAGCTGTGGGCAGATGGCCTGGGTTAAGTGGGACGGGCAGGTGCAGGGAGGTGGCTAGAAGGCTATGCTGGTTCCTCACTCCTCTCCCTGCAAAAAGTTCCAAGGATAGAAGTAGCCGTAAATCCACCAAGGGGCTGTAGGACCCCCAAATTTCTTCACCAGAGTGAAGGACAGTGTCCAAAATTGTAATTTCTAAGAGTTAGATCTCCTGTGCCCCCTCCCATCCTTTCCCCTCATCTCACTCTTATCCTCCCTGGGTCTAGGACAGGCAAAAGGAGAGAGGAGCATGCTTGCACCCTGCAGAAGTCCACTTCTTCCACTTTTATCCCTTCCGTTCCATGAAAAAGTTGGGGTGCAGAGCTGGGATTCACCTGCTTCAATGATTCCTTCCAGCATGACATTCATTCATGTCGCCTCCAACCTTCTCCGTCTGCTCATTGTCACACTTTCCCTCCAGGACCGACCTGCACCGGCTGGCTCCCCTCCCCCTTTCTGATCCCAGCCTTGCCTTCGGTTGCTTGGGCATGGTCCTGAGTCAGTCTTGGGGTATTACCTCTGCTCTTTTGTCCTGCTTGCATTTGGCCACAGGAGCCACTGGGAAGGGGCAGCAGCAGTGACTGGAACGTGTACCTTGCTGTGGGGACTGGACACAGTGGGGAGGGAGGGAATGCCATGTAAAGAGGCTCAGTGACATGCACATGAGCGTCCTGGGTTGTGCTGGATGGGATGCCCAGGGTCCACGGGCTGACGGTGTGCCTCACTCCTCGTCGCTTCCCGGGAAGATCGCCTGACAAGTGGTAGATGCACGGGAAATGCCTGTACAAGCTTAAATGTGTCAGCATGGCACAGTGCCCCTATTTTATCAAGTCCCATTTTTGTGCTTCTCACTGGATTGCTGCTGAAATCCAGGAGAGAGTTTCCAGCCTTAGGCTTAGATGTCCTCCTGCTCCAGATAGATACCCGCTTCTTCAACCTGGCTTACTGGGGGTGAACCACATTGTTGGGTTTTTACCATTAGAGCTGCACTCCTTTGGCTGGAAGATTTTTTTTCCACAATTAGAATACAGACATGCTTGACAAAACAATCCCTTCCAGCCCTTTCAGTCATTATCAGCTCAGTACGAGAGACGGTATCAGACTTTTAACTATTTGGGAGAAAGGGTGCTTGTGGGTGAGAAGAGGGCATGGAGGTGGTGTCTGTCTGGCCGTGGGGCTGGGGAGGAAGGAGGGGAGAGCCCTGAGGGGCAAGGTGGGCAAATGTGCGTCTGAACTTTGCAGTTTGCCAGTGCCTCTTGTCTCTCCCTGTCTGCAGCTTAGGCCAGTTTTTTCCTGCCTTTTAGGATGGCAGATCCTTGTCTGCTCATTCTGAAGATGGATGTGTGTGTGTGTGTGTGTGTGTGTGTGTGTGTGTGTGTGTGTGTGTATGTGTGTGTGTGTGTGTGCAGGGGAAGCTAAAGGAGGAGTCGGTTAATGAGCTGTGGCCAGTACACACCCAAGGAGGTGCCTGCTTGCTGGGCCAAGCATGTGTAGTAGAACCATATTGCCCGCTGCTCTCAATGTCTTCCGCGGGAGAAATATCCAGCTCTGCCCTCATCTGCCCACCCCATTCATGGAGAGCTTATTCCTGATGTGTGCAGCGAGACCAGATACTCACAGATGATTTCCCCAACCCACACACCAGTCCAGCCACCCTCAGAGGTATAGCTGACCAATGAGGGTGCTCTTCAGGGGATCAGGACACATGGGACATGGGCTGAACAGAGACTTTGAAATTTCCGTTAGCCACATTAAAACAAGTGGAAGCCGCTCAGAATCCATTTTGTTTAGTCTAGACAAATAGCATTGTGCCATTGCAAGTCAGCATAAAATCAAGTTGTGACTTGTACAAATTTCAAGTCAGGTGTCTCTGCCCTTCTTAGGACACAAGTGCTCAATTCCAATTGCCCAGTGGCCACCTGGGACCGGTGACCATTATGCTGGATGTTGGCTCACTGAGCATATTTCCTACAGAAACACAGGAGGGAAGTATCTTTCTTGAAGTCTGGCCCCTCTGCCCTCAAGCCTGCCCCTAGGACAGCACTGACTCAACATAGGTTCCGTGGCCAGTCCTGGCTATGGCCCTCTTCAGTACTGAGGGGCCCTTGCTCTGTGAAGGCTGAACCTGTGTCTAAATGGATTGCAGCCCAGAGAGTGGAGCCCCTGACCAAGCTGAGCTGGCTGGGCCCCTGGGCACCTCTCCACCATTTTAAACAGTTGTCTAACTCTGGGGACCTAAGGGCGGTCGGTCCCCTTGTCCACTCACTTGTCACAGAGGCCTCCTGAAGTCAGGATGGGGAGGTGACTGGTGGGGATAAGAGCAGCATATGAAGAGCATAGGTTACCCAGGAAAGACCAAACTGGCCTGTGTGGTTGACATCTCCAGCATCCTCCTCCTGTGAAGTGCCCAGACAGCACTGGGGTGGACCGTGTATCTGCTGAAGTGGTTTACATGGTACGAGGCACGGGCACCCCAGGCTGCCCCTTGAGAGCTGTAAGAGAGAAACGTTGCAGTAGAAGTGTGTGCGTGTGTGTGAGTTTGGAGATGAGTGTGCATCAGAGCGTTTGTCATTAGTAACTCTTATTGAGAGAAGAACCAGCTTTCAGGCCCTTCCCACTGAAGAAGGAGACTTGAGTGGTCCCAGGATGAAGTCTGAATGAGATGCTGTGGTGTAAGCTATGGTTGCCCCCTGGCTGCTGCTGCTGCTGCTTCTGACAGAGAGGCAAGGGTCTCCATGGGGATGACGGGCTTACTTCTGGTACTGGGCAGTTAGCCAGGCCCAGCTTCTAGAAGATGGAGCTTAACTTGAATAATGAGATGAGCAGACAAGAACATACCCAGGAGTCTGAATACTGAAGGGGTCACTAGTGAGCACCTCTCTTCAAGTATTCAAATAAAGAATTTAGGTTGCATGACAGTTTGAAGTTATGTCTAAACCAGACAGGAAACCAAGTTCTGATAAGTAACATTGATGTGGCTTAAATTATTTTGCATTTACTGGCTTAGTTAGCAGGGCAGATTCTTTTGAAGACCCCTAAATTCAAACTTGTGAAACTTAAGCATCTCAGAGGAGCAAATCATGTGGCTTTGCCATGGCCGGATCCAAGGCTACCGTCTCTTTCCTCTGACATAAGGACTTCCTCTGCTGCCCGTGCTAGATTCTGTTAAAGAAGGCAGATGGCTCCCAGATGCCTCGGGCTGCAGGAGCAGAGTGTCACTGGAGGAGAAAGGACTTGGTGTTGACTGGTGAGCCGCAGTATAGTTGGACTGTGGAGGCCATTTTCATGCTATCTCCAGCAACATCTGATTTAGAAAAAGTGTGTGCTAAAAAATGGCCCACGGTCCTTACAGAGGCCGCCCAGCATCAGTAAAAGGCTGCTCAGAAATGAATGTTTTTAATTCATCTTTTGAAACATTTTTAGATTGAACAAAGCTCTCTCTCACACACACACACATCCCTACAGACTAATAATATCCATGAAAATGCACAAAATATTCTTTTAAAAAAACATGTGTAGGAGTGTTTTTTTCTGCTTGTGTGTAAGTGCACCACATGCATGCAGTACCCAAGGAGGCCAGAGGGTGGCATCAGACCCACTGGAACTGGAGTTATGGATGGTTGCAAGTTGCCATGTGGGTACTGGGAACTGAATCCGGGTCCTCTGCAAGAGCCGCAAATACTATTAACTGTGAGTCATTTCTTTCCACAAAAATATTCTTAGATAATAGTAAATGTCAACAGTATGTTAAAAAAAAAGGTTCACAAAAGAAGTGAGGCATATTCTGTGACTACAAGGATGGTTTGATATCTGATCATCACCTAGTGTGGTCTGCCATATTAAACAGCTAAAGGAAAAAGCCATACAATCATCTCAACAGATACAGAAAATGAATCTGATAAAATTCAACCTATTCTCATGCCAGCTCTCAGAACAGGAACAGGTTTTTGCTGCTTTTTCCTTAGCTTGATAATGAACATCTGTATTGACCTGTGACTAACATCATTCTTAACACTGAAAAAACAAAAAAAAACTTGCTTCATTTCTTCTGAGACTGGAACAAGTGAACAATGTACATGGTCATCACGCTTATTCCACAGCAGGAACTGTAGCCACTTCAGTACAGGATGACAAAGAAATAAAAGACAAACAGACACGGGGAAAATGACCCTTCTTGTAATGTCCTGATTGTCTACATAGAACATAATACATAGATTATTGAAAAGCAGCTTCTTGGAACTTCTAAATGTGTTCCATGAGGTCTCAGAAAACAAGATAAACATACACGGTCAATTGTATTTCTATCTTTTGGCAATAAACGTGTGGAGAACGAGTAAGAAACATGATACCGTGTGTTTCAATTTGCTTTCTCTCACTGTGATGAACTGGCCAAAAGCAACTTTGAGGAATGGATTTATTTCATCTTACAGGCTGCAGTTTACCATTGAGGGAAATCAGGGCTCAACCAGGATTTGAATCAGAAACCATGGAGGAAGACTGCTGACTGGCTTGCTCTTGGCTCATGTTTAGCTACATTCTTACACAGCTAAGACCCATCTGCCTGTGGACGGCACTGTGCATAGTGGGCTGTGTCATTCTACATCAATTACCAATAGGAAAATGCCCACAGACACACCCACAGGCTACTCTGATGGAGGCACCGCTTCAAGTGAGGCTCCCACTTGGAATTCTGGGCTATGTCAAGTTGACAGCTGACGCTAACTAGAAGATGGTGTTATCAGCTTTCCTTTCCTTTGGCAATGAGGAATCATCCTAAAAGAATGGAAGACTTATTTTAGTTCATAGTTTCATAACTTTCAAGCCACATCACTCAGTTTGTTGCTTTGAGTGCATGTGGCGGCAGGCGCTGCCCACCTCATGGTAGCTGGGAAGCCCTGGGCTCCTAATATATGTTCTCTTCCAGTGCATACCCCCAGTGACCTAACGTCTTTCCACTGCCCCCACACTCAAAGGCCCACCACTTACCAATAGCATCATGGAATGACAGCCACACCTTTGACACATCTTGGGGACACGTTCCAGTGGCTCAGAATGAAACAATTGTGGATATGTCTAAGAAAGAAATAAACTTGACTCTATGTGCTGAAAGCTATACAGTACCATAAGTGGATGGAGAGACATACCATGTTCATGAATCAGACATTAGTTCTCTTCAGCTTAATAAACCTTCCTGAACACTACTCTCACCCAAAGATCAACAAATAACGTGTGTTGTGAGAGGTGAAGTTTTCATGCGAAGCCAGAGGAACTAGGCTACCTGATGGTAAGATCCACTGTGTGACACCAGCGGTGTCTGTGAACACAGGGACATTTGGTCAGGGACACAGAACGGGCTCAGGAGTGGAGCCCAGGCCCACACAGTGGCAGGAAGACCGCTTTTCCCCAGTTGGGGCTGGTGCAACCACACACCAGTGCCACAAAAGAAGAATGAACCTCAATTCTTGTGCCCCAGTAACAGATATGCTCAGAATGGTTCACAGAATTAGGTGTCAAATGCAGAACTGTAAACTTTTAGGAAACAAATTCTTCTGGAAATGTCTTTAGACTTGGCATTGAAAACATGACTAAAATTCTAAAGTTTGGGGGCTGAGGAAGTGGTCCATGAGGTAAAGTCCTCCCTGCTTGGCATGAGGACCTGAATTTGGATCCCCAGAATCCATGTAAAAATTGAGGGGTAGGAGTGTGAACCTGTATACCTTGTGCATTAAGAAGCAAAGGCAGACGGATTCCTGGAGTTCCCTGGAGAGCAAGCCCAGCTGACCAGCAAACTCCAGGTCCGGTGAGAGACTCTGTTTCATAAACTAAGACAGGGAAGGATTGAAGAAGACGCTCATGTAGACTTCCAGTTTCCATGTGTATTCACACATGTGTATGTGCATTCATACCTATACACGTGTGCGTCCACACATGAAAACACAAGGCACAAAGTGGGAGGTGGTATTTTCCAGGGTCACTCTTCTTAACACAGAAAGTGACCCTAAACCTAGAACTGCACTAGCAAATCCAGGCAGAGGGCCCACTCATGGGCAAAAATGTTTACATGACCACCCCCCAAACCCAAGATAATTCACATGAGAAGCTGTGAGGAAAATATTCATGGAAATGCCAGCAAGACACACTACCTGCCCGCCCATCAGAATGGCTGGGATAAAAAACAAAGTTGGTTCCACCAAACACTGGCAGGGATATGGAGAAACTGGGCCACTCCTTCAGCATGGGTGGGAGGGAAATGTCACGGCTGTGCTGAGAAGATCTTGGCAGGGTCTTCTGAAGTTATACACCTGCACCTGTCGTGCACTGAGCCTCTCTTTTCTTCTCATGGGTGAGAAATCTGCATGCGAGGGTTTGTAGCTTGTCTATGCACAGTTGGAGCAGGGCTTCCAGTGGATGACCAGTTGTACAAGCAGGCACAGCCCCATGCAGAACGGGGGCAGACATAGGGTTACAGCCAGCAGCCTGCAGGGACCTCCAGCGAGTGACCCTGGGGGAACCAGATCCAGAAGGATGCACACAGTGAGAGTCCCAGGCCAGCCTGGCAAAGCTCTAGATGGCTGGAGTCCTGGTTTCTGGGGGCAGAAGAGGAGAGAGTGAAGAGGGGGCGGCGAGGTTGTCATGAGGGCAGAAGGAGGGGTCTTGGAGGTGATGATGGGCACGATTTACCTCTGTCAGTGCCAATAACCCGATTGCATTATTTACTCAATTGTAGTTTCTCAAGACGTCACCATGAGGGAGAACTGAGTGAGTAAAGGGGTGCAGAGGAGGTCACCACACTTCATGTGACCATGGATGTGAATGTACGATGAACTTAAAAGCAAGCATTTAATTAAGGAAAGCAAGCTGACACCGTTTACTCATGTGTGGGAGACTAGCACCTGGTGATGGCGTGCGCCTGCGTGCTGGGCTCCTCGAGGACACAGATCTGGATGCCGTGGCAGGGATGACTTGGAGGTGGGGGATGCTCCTTTACAAAGCTGGCTGTGGATGTGAGCCCTGGAGTGGGCCCTGTGTGTGGCTGCTTCGGGCCTCTGAGTGTAAGCGTGCGAGCCTTGCTGGCTTTGAGATCCACTGTCAGTGGAGGTAACAAGTGACCTGCTGCATAATTACAGGATCAGATGAGCCGTCCAGATCCTTACACAAACCAGGTCAGCTCCGGAAATAGAGCAGTCATTTTGGGGTCAGTCCTGCCATCCTACACTGGCTCCAGTGTTCTGAGACCAGACTCGGGGATTTGAAGTTAGATAGGGAACAATCAGTGTCTTCCTTCTGGTTTAGTGATGAGCAGTAGGTAGGCTGAGGTGGAGGCCAGGTGGTCCTGGCCCTCACATTCTGGTTCTGATAAGAAAGAACTGGGTTGGGGAGGGAGCCCATCAGCACCAGCTGATTGAAGTCAGAAGCATGGAGGAAGCTCCGCCTTGGACTTGGCGGTGGGCTCGGGTGGCCTCATCTGCACCTCGTAAGGTGCTGAGACCAAACGTCTCTGGCTTTCCGCATGGCTTCCCTCCACCCTGGTGTTGCCCAGCCTCAGTGAGCCAGACACTGATCCACCTCGTCTCAGCCCTTCCTCCTGGGGCTCAAGTGAAAGCAGGAATGGCTGCCCTCATTCCTCTCCTGGACGAAAACGAAGCAGAAAGAAACGGACTCGCTTACCTAACACCACACAGCTGGAAAGTGGAAGACCTTGGGTTTGAACCCAGGTTTCAAGAACTCCAAGGTTCACCATTCCTCATTGCACAGCCCCTTGTAGCTTTTGTGTTTCATGTAAAATGTGTTTCTCTTTCCCTTTCTTAAGTTACTTATTGGCTTTTAGGGGAAAAAAGAAGAAAATAAAAATAAATAGATAAATAATAAATAATATCCAGAAGTTGCAGCTGTGGTGACAAATTCAACACCATGATTTAGCCCCACATGCAGCTGACTCTAAAATCACATCTCTCTGGCACCCACAGTCTTCAGGAAAATGTTCTCAGACAATTTTGCATCCTCTGTGTTGTGCATGCATGCATGTGTATGTCTGTCGTGTGTGTGTGTGTGTGTGTCTACGTGTACTATGACACAGACATTGATGTCTAATATTTATTTGGTAGATAGAAATAATTATCAGCACATCCTGGAGGTCTGGCTGGAGGGAACTCACTCACGACATGCTGTATGTCCCATAGAGAGTGTTCAGGAGAGCACTAAGCTGTGAGCTTTACACTCTCCGCATGGGTGGGACGGCTGCCCGTTCCCAGTGTCTGTGTGTTTGAAGAACAATGTTCACAGTGTGAAACCCCAAGCCAACAGTTCAAAGATCTGTCAGCTCTCTCCTGTCTCCACAGCCTAGCCTAGCAAAGTTCGAGCCCTGGCATGCTCCCTCTCACCGTGCCTGGTGAATCTGGGTTTTGGATCCTCCATGACACTCTCTGACCTGGCTCTGTCTCTCTGGATTTTGCTGTCCTGAGATATCCTGCAGGTGGAATCCTCCACGTGTGGTTTTTATGTTCAGCTTGCTTTGTTCAGCCTCCAGGTCTCAGGGTTTTCCCACATGAAAGTGCACTGCCTTCACTCCTTTTTCATTATTGAGTAGTATTCCACTTTTCTGGACATGCCACAGTTTGTGTCTATTGCATGGTCATATGCATGCCTGTGTGACCATTGCCCTTACTGCCTTTGCCTCCATTGTTCTTCTATTTTAATTTGTATGTGGGTGCACACACATGGACACACGCACATGAATGTGCGCATGCACACCCACCCACACACATACACTTGCACCATGGTTGCCTGCAGAGGTCAGAGAATAAGCTCTGGTGTTGGTTTGTATCTGTCTTGTTGTTTACCACTGTGTACCAGGCTGCCTGGCTGCAAGCTTGTGGGGATTCTGTCTCCAACCCCCCACCCCCCCACCCCTGCATCAGTGTGTGAGGATGACAGTAGTTCACAGCCGTATCCACTTCTGTGTGAGTTCCGGAAATCTGAACTCCGGTCCTCAGGCTCATGCTTGTGTGGTAAGTGCCCTAACCACTGAGCTCTTTCCCCAGTCATTCCACTTTGTAACAGCAGGTGTGGATATCACAGCATCCCAGGAAGCTCTCCGTGTGTGCTCGGACTGATGGGAAATGCATGGCCAGCTGTCTGGTGTTCACTCCTGGCTGGAATCTGCTCCTTCCTGGTCTCTGAGGAGACATGTTCCCTGCAGAGACTTTGTTCAGTTGTTCATTTCTCCTTCCAGAAGCATTTGCCATGTGTCCTCGGTGTGCCTCCTCAGTGCTGTGTGCCGGTGTGCTTAGTCAAGAACAGAATTTTCCACTCTCCTTGGTAAAGAGAGGCTGTGGACCAGGCGATGTTAGCTCCTTAGAAGGTGGGGTCTTGGCCGGTGCAATGCACAGAGTTGGAGAGGACGTGCCATCAGGGTCCATAAGGGGTCCAATATGCTCCTCCCTGTGAATGAGGGTGGCATGGCCCGTGGGAATGGAGAAATAATGTTGTAGATCATGTGCCTCCTTCCAAGAGCCTCTGCGGCCATCTGCCTTTTGGAACGTTCTGTGGCCAGGGTCATTATTTAGGTACACAGAGCCCGAAAAGCACAGACAAGCTCCAGGCAAGTCCTGGGGGGAAGCACAGGCCTCTGCTCTGCCCTGTGTCTCTCTACAGAAGGACATGGAATTCCAGACAGGATTGTCCCTGTGGGAGCCAGGAGCTGAGGGGACAGTCACTTTCCTGGCAGGACAGGCCAGTCCCCTGGGCACCGTTCACTCCTTCTGGGGCTGTGGGATGCCAAGAGCACAGGCTGCAGCGGCCTTCCCGGATTTAGTCCTCTGTGCAAACCTGGGCCAGCCCCACGGGCCAGCACAGTCTCTTAGACTCCATCCTCCTCAGCTCCATGCTGAGCAGGACTCTGAGTTCTGTGGCTCAGAGGGGAAGGTGCTGTTGACTGTTGGTCACTCTACGGGAGGGCATGGGGTGTAAATATGGTGACCTGAGCAGTTTTGTCTCTCTGGAAGGATGATGCAGTGTGCACTGCGGTCCTGAGCCAATGCCCTCAGTGACATCTGCAGGTCCTGCTGGTGAGTGTGGGCTGTGAGGTAAGCAGCCACATTCTCAGTCCTCATCTTCCGCACCTGCTACTCTTCCTAGTGCATTGCTGCCTGCGGCACTTGAATTACTTCCTTTTCCAGGGAAAACCAGCGAGGTTCCAGGATGGGACTCAATGACAGGCAGTGGGTTCTGATCCTAGTACTCTGCTGTGGCATCTTGTCTGTCCACACTAACAGACTCTCTGTTGAATATTAATGCATTTATAGAACACAGTGTTCAGCGGATGGAGGTAGGCAGACCAGGATCTAGAGATAACATTTTGTGAGTTCTGTGCTAAACACACATGGACCTCCAGGAGGTGGAGGTGAAGGAACAGGTCTCTTGAGCCTGGTAGGGAAGATAGTTGGTAGTGGAGAACTCTGGTGGTCAGTCACAAAGGTGGCCCATATCCCCAGCCAGGCCTGATGTGGGGACCGGCTCCTCTGTACAGCTAGGAGGAAGGAAGGCCCCATCAGCTCCTCCATATGTTGGCCACACCTTCCTTGGGACTGCTGTGGGGTGGGTTTGAAATGAATGCTCTCCCTGTCCAGGTCGGAAGTAGCCCAGAGGTAGAATGGGTGATTCTATAGATGGACAGAGTCAGCTAGGCCTGCCTCAGTTTCCCAGGTCCCACTTTTTGGTGACTTTTCTCTTGGCTCCCAGTTGTGGCCACTGAATGCCCCATTTCATGCTCATCATGGCAGCTGCCACCATGAACCAGCATGAGGACTGCCAGGAGCCTCCAGGATTTTATTTATTTTTGTTTTGGATAGGGTAGTCTCTCATCTGATGGGTAACTGAGCATGGTCTTGTCCTTCTGATTCTTATGCCTTACATCTGAGTGCCAGGACTGTAGGCGTATAGCACCACACCTGGTTTACATGGTGCTGGGGACGGAGTCCTGGGTGTTCCTGCATGCTAGGCAAACACTTTACCAACCGAATTACATTAAAGCCCAACTACTCGATGTTTTAAACAGCTTTTTCGTGTGTATGGATGTTTTGCCTGCCTGTATGTCTGTGCACCATGTGTGTACAGGACCCACAGAGGCCAGGAGAGGGCATTGGCTCCTCTAGAATGGGAGTTACAGAGGGTTGTGAGCTGACACACAGGCGCTGGGAATCAAATGTGAGTCCTCTGCGAGAGCACCCAGGACTTTTAACCACTGAGGCATCTCTCCAACTTCACAACAAGATATTTTTTTGACTTAAATTTTTAAAAGAGATTTGTTTATTTCTTATGTGTATGAGTGTCTTGCCTGTATGTATGTGTGTACACAACCACATGCATGCCTGGTACCTGTGGAAATCAGAAGAGGGTGGTTGGATTCCCTGAAACTGGGGTTACTGGCAGTTGTGAGCCACCATGTGGATGTTGAGAATTGAACCCAGGTCCTCTGCAAGAGCAGCCTGTGCTCATAACTACTGAGCCATCCCACCAGCTTCACAACTAGCTATTTTCAAATGAATATTTTAGAGTTAATTTCCAGGCTGGTCTCTGCATCTGTGTATGCAAAGGACTTCCCCGAATTTGGAAGTAATCTTTGAGAGGCCTCTGTTTCAGGATCGACAAGGGCCAAGCTCTCTCACAAGATTGTTACCTGGATGGTGAATGCCCTGTCTCCAGCCAGTGCTCAGTCCCTGCCCCCTCTCCCCACCTCACCCCCTCTTCTGTAAAGAGAAAGTTCTAGGCTGTGCTTCCTGCTGTGGGATGCTGTGGTGGATCCTTTAGGGAGCCAATTACACAAGGAGAGAGCAAGCATGTTTATTTTTACGACACTGTTTCAAACCCCCAGAAATTGATGATGGAATGGCCCCGTTAGGTCCCTGAAGCTGTGGCATTATGCCCACAGGCTTCCTGGGCCTTTGCCTGGCTCCCAGTGCCTGGCCTGGGCTGGTGGGCTGATTGGCTCGGATCCCACCCATGAGGTCACTTCAAGCCCCTGCTAAGGACTCTGCTCCCCGCATTCAGTACTTTCCAGCTCTGTCTGTTTCTCTCCATGGAGGCCAAAAGTCACACAGACGGGGAGGCAGACCAGAGCTGAGTTTGTACTAGGGTAGGCTAGCTGCAGGCCAGGCAGCCCATGGCTCTGGCTAGGTAGAGTTGGGGAGCTGCCTTGTGTGTGCTGAAGGGCACATGAGCACAGGAGGAGGCAATCCAGACCCATTCCCAGACGTTCTGGAGTTGGAAGGCTGGAGTGGGGTCAGGTGGGACATGACGAAGCAGGACCCCGCCTCGGAACAGTGAGGAGAAGAGATGTCAAATGGAGTCTTGTGAGCCCATGAGGGCTGAAGGAGGAGGGGAGGAAGAGAAGAGAGGAAGGAGGGGGAGGGGTTTCAGGCAGAGGGGAGAGGGAGAGGGAGAGGGAGAGGGAGAGGGAGAGATTGACTTTTATTCCTGCTTACTTGGGAAGGTGTATCAGGGACTCACTGATCCTGGCCTTCCCTAGTTCCCCCAAGGTGAAATATGGGTTCTGGGAAGGGAAACAGATCCATCTGTCTCCTAGGGGCTTGTGGGAGGGGCTGTAGAGACAATGTGGTCCTCCAGCTTGGAGCAATGGAATGTTCTGGACAAACATTCTTGACTTACATGTTCATGGAGGAGGAGAGATAGACCACAGGAAGGACACCCCATGGTAGCTGTGTATAGAGTCCAGTGTCTTGGGGAAGCCTGCTCAGAGGAGAACATCCCAAACCCAGAGGGACACAGGGAGAATCTTGGAGGAGGCCCTGGAATCCAGAGGACAACAGCCTGGTTAGGCCGTTGCAGTCCTCCCCTTATCCACATCCTCAGGATGCTAGCCAAGCCCCAGCTCAGCCAGCTCTGCCGCGTCCCACCCTTAGACGACACCTGGGCCCTGAGCTCTCGTCCATCACCCATCCCTCTCAGGGCCATCACCAACCCACGATCAATCATGAACTCAGGCGGTCATCGTGCCAAAGCTTGTGCATGTGAAATGGGGCTGAGCTCCTGAGGTGTGAGGTGGTGACCCACCAGTGGGAGTCAATGGGAGTTTCCCGTGGAGCTGGGCTTGCAGCTGCCACTGTCTGTGGGGCTGACTCCGTGCAGAAGTGAGGCTGAAGGTCTTTCTCTCAAGGCAAGCAAGTGGGAGGAACAGCATGGGAGAGTGTGTTTCTGTGCCTAGGAGTGTGTTAGGTGCATGAGTTCATGTGCATGCGTGCCTGTGTGTGTGTCTTGATGTGCATGTGCGTGTATATGTGATGTGTGTTGGTGTGTGTGTGTGGTGTGTATATCTTGTTGTGTGTGCATGTCTTGGTGTGTATGTGTGTGTGTGTGTGTGTGTGTGTGTGTGTGTGTGTGTCATGATATGTGTGTATGTGGTGTGTGTTTTTTTGTGTATGGTGTGCATATGTGTGTTTGTCTTGGTGTGTGTGAGTGTGGTGTGTGAGTGTGGTGTGTGTGTGTCTTGGGGTGGTGTGTGTCTGATGAGTGTACGTCTCAGTGTGTGGTGCTGTAAAGGGTGTAGGTTGTGAAGCACCAGTGAATGTGAAAATCACTAGTTTCTCTGCATCTGCCCTCTCTGTCTACAGCCAACCAGCAGTTCAAATACTTTAATTAACAGACCTCTCAGCAGTCTGTTGAGGTCAGGGAATATCATTAGCCTTACTTCACAGATGGGTAAACTGAGGCGGAGCAGGGCTAAGCAATTCTCTGAGGTCTTGCAGAGTCAGCAGAGCAGTGCCTGAGGATACCAGCTGTGTTCACCTAACATCTAACCCGAGTCCATCCACCACAGCCTATCGGGGGACCAAGGCTGCTCTGTGCTTCTGCAGGCCCAAGGGGCTGAGCCTGTCCTGGCTGGGCGCCATTGTTACTCTCATTTATGTGGTGAGGGGGTGGTGTTCATGCAGTCTCTAGGGTTATGGGAAATGGGGCTCATGCCTGCCTCCTCCATCATCCCACTGTCCCTTCTACTGTTCCAAGCCATCCTGGGTTGGAACGCCAGACACACTAGATAGGATTTATGTCCATGGCAACAGGCGTGTTTGGGTTTCCAGAAAGGACTCAGAATCATAAAGAGGGACTTGGACTCAGCCAAAAGGAATGGGAACACAGCTCAACTCATAGGAAGGACTCAAACTCGACCAACTGCCCGTCTATGGCCATATTTACAGTGCATACCCCGGGGACGTTTGGCTCACCCCAGTCACCACTACACTCCAATTCCAAACCTTCTTTTGCCATCCCACGGGGAGCTCTGCACCATTGCGGGTCCACAGCTCGTCCTGCTGGTGACAGTCTAGCTTAGCCACTTCCTGTGGATTGGTTAGTTCTAGACGTTTTATATAAATCTTGGGCGACATTTTCAGCCTGGTTTCTTTCATTCGGCCTGGTGCTTCTGAGGGTCACTCACACTGGTAGCAGGAACCAGGGACTGACTGGGGGTCATGCCTGCCTCTGTGACAGTCTGTGACCCCCCCCCCCAGTGCTGTTTCATAGGCACCTTTGTTGGTGGGCGTCCAACGATGCTGTCTCTGGCTGTTTTGAGTGGTGCTACAGTGGACATGTGTATGCAAATACGATTCTCTGTTCACAGTTCTTCGAGGTACACACTGCTTTTCTTGTTGCTTTGACCAACTACTTGACAGAAACAGCTTAAGGGAGACGTTCATTTTGTTTATGGTTTGGGAGAGTGTCATCCACCGAGGAGGGGACTCTGGAGGAGCAGGCAGGAAATGGGGTACACTCTGGAACCAGGACACTATAAACTGCCTCTAGAGGTCTTTTGCCAGCCAGGCCACACTTCCTAAAGGCTCTACAGCCTTCAGAATAGTGCCATAGGCTGGAGGCTGAATTCAGAACATGAGCCTTTGGGGGCATTTCAGAGCCACAGCACGGCAGGGTCACACTTGGCTTCCGTCTTAGATGGTGATTTCCTTGTTCTTCCAGGCCAGGACACTGCCTGGGTTGCTACTTGATCCTTGTGTGTTTCCAGGGTCCCTCTGAGCTCTGCAAGTGAAGCTTCCATCACTCACTGGAAAGATGGAAGGGACTGGAGTTTTTGAAGTATATGACTCTGATCAGTGACAGTTCTAGCCAAGCCAGGTCCCTGGACTATCCCACTGTAGACAAGCCCTAACTCCTGAGCATCTGCGTTGGTGCACAGGCTCAGAGTGGCCTTCCTTCTCCATTTTCTTACCTAACCAGTCCCCTGGGAGGGAAAAGGCATTTTATAAGCTCTCTGCTAAGCAGGGATTAGGAGCCATTTGGGGAGTGGATTAGTGCAATTGCCCCTGGGATGAGTCCTACTCTTCATGACTTTTGCTTTTTCCTCATCCTGGACTTTAGCGCTGAGCCACGTGGTCTATTGAAAGCACGTAAGCTGACACTGATCCTCTTGCTCAACACCAGCCTGGACCCAGGGTAACAGGGAACCTGTGACCCAGCCTCCATGGCAAGCCCGCTGCTTCCCTGGGGATACACTGGCTTGGGAGCCTGCCTGTCACTTTCTGTTTAAAGCAGCTTTCTAATGGACTGCATTGCACTGCTTGGTTCTCTTTGGGCTCTCCACAAACTGCCGGCCACGGCATCTGCATCTGAGTCTCTCCCAGATCTGGGACAGGGGTCTTCACTCCCAGCCTTGAACATCTGTAGGTTCTGACTCCAAGAATCTGCTGGAAGATCTCCTCAGGAAAAGCACATGAAAGAAAGAGCAAGCCCCAGGTAACTGGAACAGGCGTGCCCCAGTTAACTGGAACAGGCTTTCACAGTGTGTTCTGGGGTGTTCCAAAATGTTCTGGATGTTTTGTCTCTTCCCTTCCGGAGAAGCAGGGAAGAGAATGAGAAAAAAAGAGGCAGACGTTAGGGGCTGAAGTTTTCCCAAAATGTTTCTCAGGGAGCCCCAGCTTGCAAAGTATTCCAGCCAGTGTCTTGAAGCCCTTTCCTCTGCCTGAGGGGTACTCGTGGTCCCTTGGCTGGAGATCACACCTTCCCCAGACAGTTCCGTTGTTCTTCACAGTGGATAGAACTGAGCCGGGCTGCGCCTCCTACAGAAGAAGCAGAACGGAGGCACAAAGAACGGCAGCAGCGCCCGCACCACGGTGATGACGTTACACCGCGGCAGCGCTGGGCCTCAGCGGGTCAGATCGCACGTCCCACCACACACACATCCTCTCCCGTGCTCCTCACCCCCGTACCAGGCCTTCAGAACCCAGCTATTCCCAATGCTGAACCCACCTTGGTCCCTCAATTCTTCCCCAGCATGCTTCCTAACTCTGAGTCCCCATGGCATCCCTGTCCATCCGAGAATGCTGGTGTGGAGACCAGGAAGTCGGGAAACCCCCTTAGCTCTAATTCTAAAAGCTGTTAGCCTATCCCTTGTCGTCGATTCTGCAAGTCGAAGCAAAGACGGGACTCCTGGGTGTTCAGGAGGGTGGTTAATGGGAACGTGGTATTTGGGGGGAAAGTTGATGAGGCCCGATTGTACTGTAGTGGTCCTATCCAGGGGCTGCAGACTGCTCCATCCTGCTCTCCCAGGAGCTGGTGAGAACAGACTTGGAAGCCAGTGCTCTATCACCATAGTGTGATAGTGCCCTTGTCACCTGGGTGCAGTCGCTTTTGAGGCTCAGAACTGCTGGGAACCCTGTAACCACGTGTGTACTGAGTGGCCTGAGTGGCCTGCCATTGCAACCTGTGTTATGTGTGGTGATCAGGGGCCCTCAAACTGACTTGGAGTAGACTGAGCACTTCCAGTCACATTGACCTCCACAGTGGACTTTATTTCAACTAGTTTCTTCTGGGACTGTTGGACCCTAACTCATCCCAGCATGAATGGGACTAAGGTATGGCAGCAGCAAAGTCTACGAGCCACAGCTGCCTCAGTCCCAAAGGCCACAGGCACACACAGTCTAGACGGAGCTGGTCTCCCAGCCTCAGTGCAGGGCAGTAGACTGACACCTTTTTCTCACAGAGGCCCACACAGAGGTAGATGGTTTGTTTTTCTGTATTTGTTTCAAGCTCACCCCCCTGACCTGGAGCCCCGGGAGAGATTGCCAGATAGACACCTGAGAATCCAGGGCAGAGGCACTTCCATGGAGGATACAGCCATCTGGGGTTGGGACAGGCATCTGCAGGAGTGTGGCTGGCTCCCTGGTGTGTGCCCCTGTCATGTAGATGATGCAGGAGAACCTCAGGTCCTACTGAGATACTTCACCGCCTTGGAACTGCAAGTCTAATCAGAAGCCAACACTTACTGTCTCCTCTCATGCCATTGGGAGCTGGATGCCCAGCGTGAATCTGGGCAGCTTTGGCTCAGGTTCCTGCCTGCAGGGGTCAGGGTCCTTCCCAGGCTCAGGGCTGGGAGGATGCAGGACACGGTGTGCAGGCTGCATCTTCCTCTCTCTCCCGCCCATGTTTTTGGATCTCTGGCAGAAAGTTTGGTGCAAAAGGAAGGCTTGCTTCGTCTCCGTCTCCACGGGCCTATTTCTGTCGCGCTGTCTGCCTCTGCTCTCCCTTTTTTGACATTCAGCATTTTCAAACACAGATTTTGCACAGATCCAGAGTGAGTCACAGAGCTGTGTGGCCACATGGAGAATTCTGGAGTGCAGGCTCTAGGGTCTCTCTGCATGCAGACTGGAGAGCACCGCCCCTTTGATGGGGACAGGGACAGGACAGTTGTGTGACTGTCATCGTTCTGTCCCTCCTCACTGTTCTGAGCCAGCACTGGGAGCACCCATACTAACCTCCTCACTCTGACAGTCACTGTATCTCCTGGGGTCTGGGACCCTCAGGCTTCATTACAGCCAAGACAAGCAGGGGCCAAATAATGTCATACTGAGAGCTATGGTGGTCCTAGAAAAGGAACATGGACCCAAGTCCGCTGGAAGAAGAGTCTTGTGGGGCAGTGGCCAGGGTTCCGGAGAGTTTAGCTGCCCTGTTTGCATAGTCGAGATGTACCACTTTCCTGCCATGTCCTGTGGATGGCAGCACGTGGGTCTATAAAGCTCAGCCACATAGACATGGCTGAATGTTGCACGGCCAACTTCTGACTCAATCCTCTGGTGGTTGAGGGACTAGTGTGTGACAGAGGCATTTACGTGGGCAGGACAGCCCAGGGACTTGAGCTTCCCAGGAGCTGAGTGTGGTGGTATTGTGTTCCCCAAAATATTGTGTACCTTAATAAACTTATCTGGGGTCAGAGACAGAACAGCCACAATATTAAACAAAGGTTAGGCAGTGGTAGCACACGCCTTTAATCCTAGCATTCCAGAGACAGAAATCCCTCTGGATCTCTGTGAGTTCAAGGCCACATTGGAAATGGCCAGGCATGGTGACCCACGCCTTTAATCCCAGAAAGCCAGCCTTTAATCCCAGGGAGTGGTGGTAGAGAGCAGAAAGGTATATAAGGCGTGAAGAAACTCGAGGCATTTGACCTGGGTAGGCATTTGGCCTGGAGAAGCATTTGGGCTGGTTAAGCATTCAGGCTTCTAGCAGCAGTTCAGCTGAGAGTCATTCGGATATGAGAACATAGAGGCTTCCAGTCTGAGGAAGCAAGACCAGCTGAGAAGTTTGCCAGGTGAGGTTAGCTGTGGCTCGTTCTGTCTCTCTGATCTTCCAGTGTTCACCCCAATACCTGGCTGAGGTTTGATTTTATTAATAAGAACTTTTAAGATTCATGCTACAGCTGAGGGAAAAGATCTCTTTGGGAAAGTGTGCCTCGTGCCAGAGACCAGATGATTCAGAACCCCACAGTCCACAGTGGGCAGTCGAAGGCAGCTGTGTTGCTGGCAGAAAAGCTGGGGAGAAGCCGCCAGGGCTGCATCTTCATAGTAGGACAGGCTGAACAGCTTCCCTACGGGTCAGACGCCCATGTCCCTTACAAAGACAGCCAGCCCGAGGGTCACTCGCTGATCCCCTGCACAGGGAGCTGCTTTCCTCTGGTTTCTCATTGCCATGGAGACAGAGGCAGGCCTCACCTCCTTGTTTCATTTCCGGTGCCTCGGTCTTAGTCACGCTCCTCTGACTTCCTCATCTCTCACACACTTGCTCGTTTGATTTAAAAAAAAAAAAAGTTCCAAAAAAAGACGATTTGTGTGAAGGGAGTGAAAATTGAGTTTATTTACGACAAATCAATAGAATCCAAACTTTGGCAAAGAACTCCAGAAGAGGCCTCTGACAGCCGAGGCGTACATGGTGTGTCATGGAGTGTGATGTTTCTGGTCCAGCACGATTGAGGAGGCTCTGACCTGGCTCTGGCCTCTTAGGGCTGGATGCCTACTTGGGCAGTGCCTCTCCTCATAGATGTAAAGTGGCCACCATTGAAGGGACTCTGCAGAGCCCCCACCAGCTCCAGAGTAAGGACAGGAGGGAAGACCTAGTCCCCTGGGGCATCCAGCTCAGAAAGTGCTGGGCTTGGAGATGTGGGAATGAGGGGCTCAGGGTGAATAGGTGGCCCACTTGCTTGTCCTCTGATTTGGGCACAGCAAACCCTCAGACAGGTCATCTCCACGTCAGTCTGCTGGAGGAGCCAGGAATCAGAACACACAGGGAGGGCTGTGTGCTAGGGCTCATGGGGAAAAGTGTGATTGAATTTGCCCAAAGTCGGGAGGACAGTTACAATGGTATTAGCTCCAGAAGTTAGAAAGAGAAGAACCAAAATCTGTGGTCAGAAGGGCCACTGATGCTCTGTGTCACTTTCCTAAGGTGAGCAGAGGACAGTCTGGCCACAGGGCTTTCCAGAGCACAGCACTGGCTTGTGACTGGATTTTCTAAGCTGAAGAGGGCATGGCCAGGCAGAGTCCTGGCTGTCCCAGGCTGACCTTCACCCCACCTCTACACTCCCAGCTTCCAGGGCCAGGTGGCTCCATCTCTGCCCAGGGTAGAGCAGCCATGCCTCATGGCTTGCCCACATTTGTGAGGTACTGAGTTTGCAGGACATCTCCTAGAGAAGACCCTGGAGTTCCTGACCCACACCTCCTACACACCTTTCTGTTTCTTGGCAGAGGCAGCTAGGCAAGCAAGTTATTCCAAAAATCATGGAGAAAACATTCTAGAAACAAGAATAGCTCCCCGGAGGGCTGGCTGCCCGGCACTTTTCTTGGCTTGCTAGTTCCTGCCTTGCAGGTTCCAGTTCCAATGGGTTGTCTCTGGCCATCCTGCCCATGGGCCTGCCATGTTCTCAACTTACCCTCCTTGTCTGTGGGGCGCTTAGTTCACCTCTGGTGACTTACCCTGTTCCTCCCACAATGACAGGAGCTCTGGAGTGTGTGTAACTTTGTTGGTCTGCTTTTCTTGGGTCCTGGTGCCAGGCTCATATGCCCTGCTCGTCCCTAGTGATGGTCAAACATGGCATGCTGGTCACATGGGTGGAGAATGAGAGGCAGAGAAGAACCTGTGAATGTATATTCATCCAAGATGGGAGGCAGCTTGGGAATGTGGAGGATGGGGAGGTCCAGGCCATGAAAGCTGACATCATAGGTGGGAGGGCTGGATGAATGTGTGTGCAGACCCCAGGTAGAAAGAGAAGCATAAGTAGAGTCACACAGAAAGCTGGGGCAGTTCAGAGTAAACAGTGATGTCATTGTAGGATAGGTCTGTCAAGGAAATGAGCTGCTCATGGTGAGGATGAATTCCTCAGAGGACGTGAGTCAGTCCACGGCTGGCGTGTGGCAGGGACAGTGTGCATGCGGTCTACCTAGGCTGTGACCTTGTGCAGGATTTTTCCTTTGTAGGAACCCAAAGTCAGAGAGTTCCAACCTCACACCCAGCTTCCACCATGCCCATTTGTAGTAAAGGGAGCCTTCATAATGCTTAGATGGTGGCCTCCTGTTCCCTTTCCTAGAAGGAATTCCACTCTGCTTTTACCTGTCCTGCTGGTTAAGCCAAGATTCAAGAGGGGTGGGGAGGGAAGGAGGGAGGGAGAACATTATAAATCTCTGAGGTCTGACACAGAACTCACCATGCTGGGCATGCAAATGGCCTTAGCATGTGGGGATAGCTCATCTTCCTGGGATGGGCAGAAAGGTGATGGGGCAGTGAACAGGGAACAGCATGTATGCATCCAGGCCATAAGCAGCCAAGACTGAGCAGGTCCCCAAATCGATGGTGGCTAGTTCCTTCTGCAGCCACGATGCTCTAGTTGGGTCCAAGTCCACAAATTTGAATACACAAGGCACATGGTGGGCAGTGCTCCTTATTTGAGTGGGATAAAGGTTTTCCTGGTGGCTGTATGAGGTGACTTGGACTTAGCAGCCCCCAAGAAGCTGATTGATACTTAACCCCCATCCATCAGAAAGAGCCCTCCAGCAAAGTCTGCAAGGTGGTTCCCTGTTTCCAGTGAGGGGGTCTGGTTGATTTGCTCACTGAGTTTCTGGGATTTCTTGGAGCAGATGAGGAAGGATGAAGTCCTAGGGCGGTCTGTAGAATACGTTAGAGATAAGTACCCAAACAACTTGTACCATGAGCCTCTGCCCTTCTGGACCAGGATTGTGCTTTATCAGCCCATCTGTTGCTGCCTGGAGAACTACCACAACTGGGATGTCTTGATAGAACAGACATTAACTATGTGACGTGTTACCCAGGTAAGATGTCTGAGCATGGCTCATCTGGGTGCTGTATGGGGCTGAGGTCAATGTTTGGGGCCAAGGCCATAGCTCAGCTGAGTACTGTGGAAGGCTGAGGTCAAGATCTGGAGTCACAACATTGGCAAGGCTCAGCTGGGCACTGTGTAGGGATCCATCCTGGTAAATGGGGCTGTGGTCTCAAGTGCAGTTTGGCAGATAAGGGTGGTAGCCAGGCTGATGGTGTTGGTGGTGAGTAGGATCTTGAAGGCTGGCTGGCTCTGTTTTATGAAAGCTATAAGCTCCTCTTATGGCCCCTGATATTAGACTCTTCCAACAGCCACTGTTGCCTTACAGTCAGCAGGGAATTCAGCTGCAGCAAGATGGACTCTGCAATAGCAGGCCATGCCGCCACTTCCATGACCACAATTCTGCTATAATCTATCTGTTCATTGTGAGCAAGGCATGGGTCCTGCCTCTTCCACAGGAGGGGTCTGTGTAACATGTGAACCAGGAGGTAGAGACTCCTGGTGACTCCATGTATCCTCACCACCTTCAGCAGTTTGTGAGAGGTCAAGCTTATCAGCGGTAACTGAATGTGCAGCCCCAGGTCAGGTGCACCAGCACAGGGATCCTTGTATTTTCTGACTGGGCTAGCTGTTGCCCTTGCTCCGTTTCACAGCCTAGGGATCCGGCTCACAGGCAGGCTTAGCAAATACCCAAACCCTGCACTTGGGTGTGCCTCGCCTCCTCAAGTCCTATAGAATTCCTCCTATGTCAACCACCTCCCTTGATATCCCAGTTCTTGGCAGAGTCTTGGTCTTCAGGGTTGGCATGTTCTCGGGGCCTCCTGTGCCACAGCCCTCCTTTCTTACCTAGCTGTGTCTGCTGCCTCATGATCTCTGGGGTGGTGAGTTGTGTGTTGTACTCCCAGCTCCCGCCACAAAGACCCCTAAATGCCAGGCACTAAGTAAACAGATGACAGGAAAATGAGTGAACAGAGTAGCCGTATATCCTCAGCTTTGTCAGGGCGCCTCTCACAGTTGCTTCTGTGGCTGTGATAAGACACCATGACCAAAGCAACCTGTAAAAGAAAGAGCTTATTTGGGGCTTACAGTTTCAGAGGGCCAGAGTCCACGATCATGGGGAGGGGAGCATGGCAGCAGGTATCAGGCATGGTGCCAGAGCAGTGGCTGAGAGCTCACGTCATCTTGACCCATAAGCATGAGGGTAAGAGGACTAACAGGAATGGGGAGAGTCTCTTGAAACCCCACAGCCTACCCCCAGTGACACATTCCACCACCAAGGCCACACCTACTAATCCTTCCCTAACAGTTCCACCAGCTGGGGACCAAGTATTCAAGCCTGTGAGCCTATGAGGCCATTCTTATTCAAACCACTCCAGCCCCAGTGGCCCCAAACTGCTGGGGCTGCCATTGTGAAGAGCTGCTCACTGTGTGTTTGTTCCTCTTGCAGCTCTTGAGGCCAGATGCCAAAAGCTGAGGGCAGACATTCCTTCTGAAGATGCTGGGGAAAATCTTCCTGCCTCCGCCATCCTTGGTGGACACTGGCATCCTGGGCACTTCCTATCATGTGGCCTCATGTCTCAATCTCTGCTTATCTTCAGAAGGCTTGTTCCTATTCTTGTGTTTCCTATTCTTTTGATGCACGTTGTCTTAAAACCACAGTGTGTATGTGTATGTGTGTGTGTGTGTGTGTGTGTGTGTGTGTGTGTGTCCATGGACAGTTTCTGACTAA
Source organism: Peromyscus aztecus (assembly GCA_902168405.1). NCBI lineage: Eukaryota > Metazoa > Chordata > Mammalia > Rodentia > Cricetidae > Peromyscus > Peromyscus aztecus. Next base: position 12,637 of record CABHPQ010156922.1, on the reverse strand, counting down.
TAATGGCTCAGCTTACAGTTTTTTTCACTTTTTGATGGACTGAAAGTTGTACACTTACAGTAGAAACTGTTTATTGGATTTTGAGTTTGACGCTTGGACTGGTGACAGGTCTTTCTGGAGATGCTCGGCAGTCGCAGGCACTCAGCAGGGTACTGTGTTGTCACTCCATTGACAGAGTGTCTTCAAATGTATTAAAATTATATTTATTTATTGTGGGGGGCACTGCTGGTGTGTGTGTGTGTGTGTGTGTGTGTGTGTGTGTGTGTGTGTGTGTGCAGGGAACTGGGTGGGGAAGAGAGAGATGTATAAGGGCTCAGTTATTAGGAGAGCAGAGGCTGAAAAGTCCCAAGATTTTCAGCCCAGCAGCTGGAAAAAGACTGGAGCTGCCTGTGCAACTCCTGTCTGCTGGCAGGGAAGTCCATCATCTCGCTGGAAGGGAGCCGTCCATGCCACGCCTTCTGTTCTTGCAGGTTCTGCATCAACTGGACAAGCCTACTCTGCCCTCACTAGAGAGGCATCAGCTTTACACGTCTGTGAACTCAGAGATTCCTCACAGAACATCCAGAGTGATGTGTGTCTAGGTACCTGCATCCCAGTTGCATGGACACACCTTATCCTTGGCACCACTGGGTCCAGGGCCTCCTCAATAGGACGTGGCCTCATCTCTTAGGCACGTTTTGGAAGATGCTGCTTCCAAACGCAGTCACAATCTGAGGCTCAGAGAGACATGATGTGATGGGGACACTGTTGGGCACAGTGCACAGCTGCAGGAGGAGGTGGTGGCTGAGCAGGTTTTGGGGTCCATCCCTGACCTGTATTTTCTTCCCACTCTGTGTCGGGAATTTAGCAAAAGAATGATTCTATCAGAGCCACTGGTTCCACCATTAGCCGTCATCTCCACCACTAATGTCCGTCTTCTGTCTCTTGGGAAGCTACCTTTGAGTCTGATACTGACGCTGGGTGTTGGCGCCTTCCTGGGAGAGGAAGATTAACAGCTGTATTTGCAGGCACACTGGCGTTTTTATACAGACATAAAATCTGTTTCCATCCCAGTTAAATGGTGAAGTTCAATGTCGCGTGGCTCCTTGGGCTCCTTGACTCCGTCGTGGGTGTCTCTTCGACAGTGTTTTTATACGGACTTTTGGCTGAAGGGAGTGTAAATGGCCCATTTCTCTTCAGGATTACACTTTACTGTCTTATAACCTGTGCAATATATGAGCTAAATAATGGGTCTTTGGCATCAGAATCTTGGTGGATTTGGAAATATAACAAAGATAGACTTCTAAGTAGGTTCTGTTTGAAACAGAGTGTTCGCCAGCACCCAATATTGGCTTAAAATCCTGGGGGGAAGAGTTAAATAAATCAAAGAGACAGGTGCAGTTTTTAGATTAAACAGCCAAACTCATACAAAATCCCTTTGTCTAGACTGGACAAACACGGAGTGTTATTTGAGACTCTTTGATCAAATGCCCCACTGTTAACCCACAGCCTGCTAAATGCCCACAGTGTTTGGGAAAGCCCGTGTTTGGGGCACCTCGGACAGTGTGCAAAATTGCCACAGACTGTGACAGGGAGGAATGCCAAGTGGGCCACACTCAGCGTCCCTGTCACCAATCCCCAGCCAAGGAAAGGAGGCAGAGTGGCAGACACACCCGCACAGAATGAAGGCATCTGGGGAGACTAAGGAGGTAGCCAGAGGGTCTGGGGAGAGGCCCAGTGGGCAGTTTTCCTGCCTCAGGGGCATTGGGAACTGAGCCTGAAAAAAGGCTAGATCTTGTCTGTGGTCCAGGCCCTCTTCCTGCCACACCTAGATAGATGAGCCCAGCAGGTGCATTAGAATAAGCTTAGAAGCTGTGCTGGGAGAGAATGCTTCTCCTTCTGCCAAAGTTCTGCTCACATCCCTAGTTTGTGCACCTCAGAGATCTATGAGCAGGAAGCTGCACACCTGGGCTCAGGTAAATAGAGAGAGGAAGCCAGCAGCTGGTGGTCCCAAACACCCCCACTCTTGTGATCTCTGTGCTGGCCTAGGCACCCAGAGATCCCTCTGCCTTCAGAGTCCAGCACCAGCTGCATCTGTACCGACTGATGGAGACAGAACTCTCTAAATGGAAAGCAACGAGGAGCCAGGGTTCAGTGTCGCCTGCTGTGCGACCATAGACGCCTGGCTTATGTCTTTGGTCCTTGTTAGGTGCACCAGGTAGACTGACTTGTGTCATGAGTGCAGATCATTTGCCTTGGCAAGGATGGACCAAGGCTTTCCCTTTGCCCACAGAGTTCTGAAGTATGATCGCAAAGCCCACATTTGACTGGGCCCAGTCTATCACATCAGAGTCACAGGTACAAGTGGCACTGATAAAGTGACTTTCCCATCAGGCCTTGAGTGATACTGTCACTACTGAGCTGGGAACCCCATTCTTGAAGGTCCCTGAGACAGGCCCTCAGTGCCCATGGGTTTGTGAGATAAGAGGTGCTTTAAGGATAGGTGTGACTCCCACTGCCCAGGAGAGCAAGCTAACAGGGCTCCTTTTCCATGTAGTTCAGGGAAAACAGGGGTTGTGTTTTCTCCATTATATTCTCCATGTACGTGGCGGCTTTCCTGAGACTAACCTGACTGACAGTGGGTCTCCATTCTTTCTCATATTCATTCCACACATCTGAGGGAACTGGGACAGCTGCTGGGACTTGGACAGGGCAATGTGAGAATATTAAGGTCTCTGGCTGCACAGACCTGGGAGTGCGATGGAAACTAGGTCTGGGGGAAAGAGGAGCAGCATGGACTGGAGCCTGGCTACCCAGGGACTGACTCAGGCTGGGTGAGCTTCTGCCTTAGGTAGGGCCCAGGGTGCGAACGTGGCTAATCTTGGTTGTTTTGAGGGCAGCTGTGAGCAAAGTGTGGTTCTTCATTGAAAGAACTTCCACTGCCCTTGGCTCAGCTCATTCCCAGGTCAAGAGTTAGGGCAGATGCAAAGGAGCAGGCCAGTGCTAGGGACTCATGCTGCCTTTGTAGGTGGGCTTGGGGACATCGGGTTAGCAAGCTTTTGGAGAGGTCAGGCTGCCGCTGGAATGCTGCTGAGGTGAGAACTCACAAGCGCACTCACACGTTCCCACTGTCCTGCACCTGGGAGCTTCTCCACTGCTTTGAGTCTTTCCCCTGAAGCCCTTCCAGGATGATGCAGAGCTTCTGGCTGGGGCCTCAGAGCAGCTGAGCCTTAACCTTCCAGATAGACAGGCCTGTCTCTGTCTCTTGGAGGTGAACCCCAAGGCTTAGAGATGTCCAGACAGATAACTGAGACTGGACAACGAAGACTCCCTTGACCTAGGCCTGCTGGCTAAGCCTTGCCTTCTCCACCTGGGACTGTTGAAGAGGCTGCCAAGGTGGCAAGGGAAGAATAGAGGCCCTATTCCCTTGAACAGCAGGGTACAATGGTGGACTTAGTGAATGGATTTACAGACCACATCACAGGCCATTGTCTTTTCTGCCTTTGCTGCTTAAGTCGCCGTGGCAAGAGTAAAAAACAGTGGAACACCAAAGCCAACTGGGCTTCCAGCTCCCTCTCTGGTAGAACTTCCCTGGAGAGGTTGAGAACAGTGTCCTGGCCCCTGGCCCTTCTATCCTGCATGCAGAGCTGTGATAGCCAGCCTTCCTGGGTACATTGCTAGTGTGATTGTGTCCAGCATCAGGGGCTGCCAAATGCTCCAAGTTCATAAATCATAGGAAACAAGGACACAACCTTGATTCTCTGTGCTGCCAGTACATTTCTAATCCAATCGTGAGACGGAAGAGCAGCTCCATTTGTATAATTTCCTATGAAAAACAGCAGATCTTTGCATTTTAAATGCTGCCCGTGCAGCCTCTCCATGGGGACGGCCATGGCCTCCTTTTGATGGAACAAGTGTTGAACAGAAATGATATAAACAAGGCCTGGTGTGGCTACCTTCCTGGGAACATTTATTTGGGGGTCTTCTAATGCCTCCCTGTGATGGTTTCTTTGAAAATGGTGTGCAAGATGTCAACATGAGCATTTCATGATTTGTTGGTGTTGGGAACAGCCATAGTGCAAACTAGAGAGGCTGATCTGTCTTTACACTGGCTGACAGCAGAGCCCCTTCTTGGGCCTGTATTACCAGGACTCCATTTCTCCTGCTGCCTCTGCCCAGGTGGGAACAGACAGACCCAATGAAGAACACATGCTAGTAGTATATTAGTTTTTACTGTGGGGGCATCCAGTCTGCCCCTCTCAGGTACAGATACCCTTCATGGCTCTTAATCAGCCATCTGGTCAACCAGAGACAAACCTGAGAGACAGATCTGTTGGGTTAGTTGTTGCAAGCTTGTGTTTCAGGAAACGCTTGAAAACAAGTGCTAGTTACATCAAAGGGCCCAGGCAGCCACAGGAACACGTGCCAAGTCTGAGAAGACCCTCTTCTTTTAGGGCTGATTTCTGTGTCCTCTGGGTCCAGCTTAAATGTGTGTTGGTGGCAAATGTCCATCTCTGAGGAGTCAGCAAGTGCCACGCAGGGGCAGCTGACAGCTGATGGCTGCTGAGAGGGCTGGAGGAGTTGGTCTCCCTCAGACTTGTTCACCAAAGTCCTCAGGGGCTGCTCTGTGGTGTCTCTGTCACATCACCACAACTGACTTAGTGTACTGGGCTGCACAACAAGTCCCACAAATCAAGTGTCTGATGCCAGCCGGAGTTCTTTCCATGTTGCACTGGAGGTCTTGAGTCCAGAACAAGAAGTCCTCGGAGCAACACACCCTTCAAGGCTCTGGGGCGTGGGGCTCCTTCCTGTCTCTGCCAGTCCCTGGTGGGTTTTGGCCAGCAGCCTGGCTCCCACCTTCAGCTATCCTGTGTCCCGGATGTCTGCCTTTATCTTTTGAGGACACATGAATTTCAGGCCTCCTCACACTGAGAGCAGAGATCTTCCTTCTGAGCCACATCTCATTCACAGGTTCAGGGGTTTACGAAAGGTGTGTATTTTCCTGTGACCGGTCAATGTGCTACAGTGACATCATCATGCGGGGTCCCTGCTCTGTTCCTCCTTTTTGTTGCTCTTTAACCCCCATGGGCATCTGTATTCTCCAGCGATGACCCCGGAAGCCACAGGTGTGAACGCCTTCACAGGACTTCGAGCAGCAGGGGAGCCGGGGTTGAGCTGAGAGGCAGATCATCACAGTTCAAGGGCAGATTCCCTCTGCCCGCCCTGGCTTCCTCCCAAAAGTTTGTCTGACACAAGGGAGCTGCATCCAGTGCAGATAGAACCCTAACACCATGTCCAAGTTGCATCCTCCCTCTATATAAACATATAAATGCATACAGTGCATACATGTGCATATAATACATACATGAATAAAATACATATATGCATATACACACATATGCATACATAGATATATACATGCATATACACACATACTTGTTCATACATATTGCATGTAGACATATATGCACACTCACAAAACACCCATACACATACACAAATAACCATATAATCACTCATTGACATATGAATGCATATATATATACATAAACATGCACATGAGTACACTTATACTCACATATAAATTTATTACATACACTCATACATGTACATGCAAGATAAACATAATACATAAACACATAATATACATACACATATACACTTGCACATATAAATATATACATGAGCATATGTATACATTCACACATAAAAACACACATGTACTAATTTACACAGTTGCAATATACATGCAAATGTGCATACACATATACTCACATATAAAGAAATGCATACCTACACATATATAAACATACATTGGACATATGCACCTGTTCACATATAGACACACACGTGATCACATGAATAGTCATACTCTCACACATGTACACAAACACATTCATATAGAGCAGATGGACCTGCCCAGGCCTTTCCAGCTCTCTCAGTTGTTATATGTTAGGAATTTATCTTCTCTCCCAGGCCCGTGACCTCAGCACGCTGCCGTGGACTAGGAGAGGATAGTGTGAGGTTTACACAGACGCTGGGATTCTAGAATGTTCCCAGCTGTCCGGCTGTGGTCAGGATGTAGGCCTGGCCTTGGTGCTGCTTGTGCTTATCTCCCCGTCCCCAGATCCCATCCCCAGGCCCTGCCCCCAGGTCCAATCCCCAGATCCCCAGATCCCGTCCCCAGGTCCAATCCCCAGATCCCCAGATCCCGTCCCCAGGTCCCATCCCCAGATCCCCAGATCTCGTTCCCCAGGTCCCATCCCCAGATCCCCAGGTCCCCATTAGTCACTGAGCACAGCCAGCCCCACTGGACAGATGGAGCCGGGAACAGAGCTGATCCCTGCATCAGGGCTTCCCCCAGCCATGGCATCTTGAGGACCCCACGCCTCTGTCTCTGTCTTTCTTCTGGTCTCTACAGACTTTTCCAGACATGTGGAGAATTATTCAATGTTTGGAACCAAGATCACGGCAGAAGTGTCAGTTCAAGGGCCGAGACTCCTTGAAACCCGTCACCAGCACCTGCCACTTAGCAGCACCGTAGGAGCGTTTATTTTAGGAATCCAGGGATGATTTTGCTACGTCCTGTAATGATCTGTGCGTCTCAGCTGATATTTGGAGATGAGTGGCCCTTAAGTTACCAGGCACGGGAGGTACAGGAGCCTGCCTCCCCAATCTGCTGCAGTGTACTGATTCCATGTGATTCCGGAGGTGGGGAGCGATGATGGGGTGGGGGAGACTATGGGGCGGACAGCGCTGTGGGGGGCCTGGTGGGCAACATCAGCCCATAGCAGGGAATGGGGTACTCGTGTGTTCCGCATGTGCAGACATCCTGATGGCTCAGCCCACAGCGTGGCAGAGGACGGGCCAAGAGCTTTGAACAGTTTGAATCTTCAAAAGCAGAACATCCTCATCTAGATTAGGTCTCTGGGGGCAACAGCTGAACAGCACTGGTGTACCAAGAGCTCATGGTTGCTCCTGGGAGAAGACGGGGGCTCCGTGCAGGCCTGGTACAGGGGAGTTCTGTAGCAGAGAGGGCACAGCCCTGCTCACTCTTCATTCATTCATTCATTCATTCATTCATTCATTCATTCATCAGCCTGCTTGTTCCCAGAGCACTGTGTGTGGGTGCTATGGGCACAGGTGAATGGAGCCCCTAAGCCCTGATGAAGGTGACAGCTAGTTAACCACAGAGAGCTTCTAATCAAGGGTTCCAGTGTCTTTTCTGAGCCGTTTTGTACCACAGAAGGGTGTCAGGGTATGAATGACCCCTGGGCCAGAGGGTGGAGAAGCAGGCATCAGACAGGGGCAGGTTATGCCCTACTGGATGACGCTATCCACAGGGTCCCAGCCCCCCCACTTAGCCCTCGGTGGGCAGAGAGACAGGAGGCAGATGTGTGGAGGGTGTCAGGTGGAGAGGGGACTCTGGGTGTGGAGTCATGGTCTCTATGGACATCTGGTATCAGGGCCACTGCCTGGCTGAGGCTGGCTCTTTCACTTCCAGCAGCCAGTGTAACCATCTGGTTACAGGTTGTCTTCCCAGGGTTTCACAGGCTGCATTCTGAGCTCTTGGGACCCTTACCTGCCCACCCCTCACCCTAAGGGCGGGTTTACATCTTGTCTCATGCCCAGAGCCTGGAGCAAGGCCCACACAGGGAGTATGTCTGATCTCTATGTGCTGACCAAAGGTGGGCTGAGAGGCAGAGGAGGGAAGGGAGGAGGGTTGACAGTACAGGTGACTGATGGGGTGGGGTGGGTGGAGCTGAGGAGGAGCAGAAACACCACCATTCTCAGTCCCATTCAGGGAAAACTGGGGGGAAGAGGCCGCCGTTTGCTGTTTCTCTTCCTGTTTTATTCTCTGAGATCATCTCAACTCCTGAAGCTCATGGGCGATCCCTGGGCATATCGTTCTGTGGAAGGGGAAACTGAGGCTCAGAGTTACCCATTATGCTCCCCACCCCAGCCTTGCCATTTGGTGGAAGTGCCCACTCACTGCCCATCGTGGGAATAAGGACTTAGGCTGGGGAGTCTGAGAGTCCCCCACCCCATCCCTCATTCAAGAGTGACCAAGGAAGCTTGTACAGAAGGGCTGTGGTCCACAGTGCGTTTTCTTCCCTAGGGAAAATCCCCAAGATCTTATGGAGGGAACCGAGCATCCAGACCCATCTCTGACAGCAAAGGTGTAGAAACACAGAGAATTCCCTAATCTGAAAAGGGTTTCGGAGACAATTACCAATAAATCAGAGGCCATGCTGGTGGGAAGTCAGCTGATAAAAGTGGTTAAATTGTTTTTCCCTTGCCAAAGGATTGCCCGATTAACCACTGAATAAGCAATTTGTTGCAACTGAAAATACCTATTTTGTGATTTAATATCAAGGGGAGGAGGGGAGCCTTGTGTAGTCCTGCCCATGGGTGGATAATAGGCTGGCTTACAAGGACTGGGAAGTCAGAGAGAAGGCTGTCCTGGAGGGCAGGACTCTGCACAGGTCAGGAAAAGCGTGTGCACTGGGACCCTTTGCTACCTGCATCTTGGAATCCAGGAGGACACTGGTGGAGGGTGACAGAGAGACGAGACGCAATGGGGGCTTAAGAGGGGTGCACCTGTCACTGGACTTGAGTCTCCATTTCCTCAACCTGGGGATGAGGGCAGACGGCTGACCTTGTGCCCAGGGGACACAGTATCTGGTGTAACTGAGGACTTGGCAGGAGAAACAAGTGTCCGCTCTATTGTGAGTAAGTCACAGAAGCCATTCTGGCCCTGCTCTCAGTCCTGACCACCTCCCAGGAGCAGAGCTTCCCCTTATCATCCATACAGGAACATGCTGGCTTTGGTATGTGGATTTGTGGGAACACATTAGACTGTGGTAGAACCATAGGCAGAGGCTGCCACAGGGTCTGGCAGAAAGGGTTGGAGCCCAAGAGAGGGTCATGTTACTAGATCCTGCTTGTCCATACTTCTCTACTGGGTGACGTTAGGCTCCCACCTTGACCTAGAAAACTGCAGCTTTCACCTGCTTGTTGAGCCCTCAAGTCCTGGACCTGGGGGAGAGTCCTTCATCTGACCCCATCCTTGATGCCAGGTCCATTTTCCAGATGTGGACACTGAGGGTTTAAATGGCTGTGAGCCATATGGTCCACAAGCAGGGCGGGACTTCCCTAGACCATCTCAATGCTTGTGCTGCCATATGTGGTGGAAAGGAGCCTGAACATGGAAACTGCATATAGGGGCATCTTTGCTTATGTCGGCACAATTCTTCACCCAAGGGACCAGGACCATGGGGCAGCCACTGTGCTCTGAGCTGTTGACTAGAGCTGGCTTCCATCTCATGCAGAAGGACCAAGTTTGTTCACTATGCAGTCCAGTACGCCGTGCTTGTAGCTGGCCCCAGAAGCATCTAAAGGCATCCTGTGGGTGATAACAATAGGCCATTGGTCAGATAGCCTTCACATGGACAGTAGCAGCTTGAAGTCCAGGGCACAGTTCTGAGGCCTGTGTGTGTGCTAGGAATAAAGAAGGGGGGGAGGCGAGTCCTGTCCCAGCCTGAGGAGTATGAGATTGACAGTGCTGTGACTCCTAGTTATAAAAATGACTGAGCTAAGACCAGGAGCAAGGCACCCACAGACCCACATCAGGCCTTCCAGGCAGAGGATTCTATGTGGAACTGCACAGTGTCTAGTCACTCCAGAGCAATCTCTTCCCTAGCCTGGGATGAGGCTTACGCGATCTACTGTAGGGTCTTTGGATGCTGTGCACAAGGCAGTTAGCAGGGCCAGTACTTACATGAGCTGATGCCCCTGCCTCTTAGTCCTCTATTATCCACTGTCCCTGGAGTGCTGAGCACACAGGGGTCTAGGAAATTACTGCACACTTGTCCAGAGAATATCCTGCAGTGCTAGATCTGTGGGTTCATCTTGACCATGAGCCTAAGTTGTTGGACAAGAATCCAGGAGGCAACTGACAGCATTTAGGAGATGCCCCTACAGGCACCAGCACTTGGCATTGTAAGACAAAAGCAGCCAACTGCCCAGGGCTAAGTGCGGGGGTCCCCACTTCTCATTTCCTGGGCAGCCTCCCATCCCCTAGTGGACCCCACAGATCAAGCCTCAGTCTTCCTTCTGTTCTCCCCAGTAGATCCCCACTTGGTCTTTGAGACATCTAACCTCCACCAAGAGCCTTTTAGGCTTACACAAGAAGAGCTGAATTCACTCCAGCATGCTGACTGGATTCTCCTAGATCCTGAAAGCTGAAACATCCATCTTCTTAGCAGGGCCTGTAAGCCCCCGATCTACCCACCCATTTGTCTGCCTATCCATCTACCCATCCATCCATTCACTCTTCCACTCATCCATCCACTAATTGTCCATCCATCCATTCATCCATCTATGCATTCGCACATCAATCCATCCACCTATCCACCCACTCATCCATCCATGTATCCATCCTTCCATTCACACACCAGTCTACCCATCCCTCTCCTTACCCGCCTACACATCTGCTCCTCCATCCATGCACTAATTTATACACCCATCCACTCATACATGCACCTACTCATCCATCCATGCATTCACCCATCCATCTATCTATCCATCTATTCCTGCATACACCCGTCCACTCACCCACCTGTACATCCATTCCACCATCCCTCCATCCACCTACACACCTGTCCACTGTGAGCCGTGTGGTGGGGAAGAGAGGAAAGGACATGACCACTCAGCTCTAGAACATGCCTCCCCACAGCAAGTGTTTCTTAAGTGGCTGCTAAGTAATTGTATCGACTGAAAATGAATAAGTATGATTAGCATTCCTATTAAAGCATAATTAATATTAAACAAGAATCAAGGTTCCTGAGGTTTGTGCTTTACTATCCTGTGCAAGCTGCCTCTGTCTTGGCTCCTCATAGGTCCCCATACTCTCCAAGACTGTGAAGGATGACATGGCCACAGGCTCAGGAGACAGCTCCATACTAGGTCACTGACCAGCAGTCATGGATTCGAGGGCACATGTGGTGCCTTGCGCAGGAAGAGCCTCCTAGTCAGCAGTGGGGTGGCCTATGCCTTGCTCAGAGGCACCAGAACCCAAGTCCAGTTACCTGCAGGGTGGTCCTTTCTCCCCAAAGAGGCTGTCCATAACACCGGGCTCCAGGGGATCGATTCACGTGTGGGAACCTGGTTTCTGGGTTAAGCCAGGTTGCGTGTTCATGTTAGGGAACATGCTCCACTTACTCAGTATTCTTCCTTCCTGCTTCTTTCTATTAAGTGCTTGTCTTTAAACATAGGTACGTCCTGGTTTGTCTGGGCCAGGACCTCACCTGTCAACTTGGGAGGAAAACAGTTTACCCATGACAGGACATCCCGAGGAAGGCTGGGTGACCTGTGGGGAAATCCCCTGGTGAGAAGGCAAAAGTCAAGGCAGCCATGACTTGGAGCAGGAGCAGAGGTCCCCCTCTCTGTGGTCATTGTCACAGAGCAATGAGTGAGAGGAAGATCAGAACATTCTGGAATAGATGGAGGGCTCCAGCAAGGGTCCTTCAGGGACGAACTTACCCCGTGTCCCAGTGGCAAAGATGATGCCCGGTCTTTGTGCTTAGGTTTCAGGAGGTTTTCTTTGGGCTCTCTCCTCATGAATTTGACCCTGTTCTCGACTTCATACCTCAAAAGTGTGCAGCGCCAACAGGAGCCATCTGACCTTCCCTATTGTCCTTGGAAACAGTCTGACCAGTGTGTTTTGGAGGAGACCTTCGTCACTTCCCCTGTCAAAGGGCCCTCTTAGAGCCAGGAGCCTTGTAGTGTGACAGTGTTAGAGCTCAGGGTTGTGGTGACATGCAGAGCTGGATGTGATGTGGGGCTGCCATGGTGATGGCCCCTGTGGCTCTGGCTATATAGTCCAGCCTGATGGAGGATCGTACATCTGCAGAATGATTTCCCTGTCATCTACAGGTGAGATGTGCTATCTCACCTGCTCAAAAGACAGAACATTCCAGATCATGATGTCACACCCTTTCTAGAAAAATTCACAATGAAAGAAGCTAGAGGTGACCAAGGAGGGACTCAGGACCAGCAGGGGCTGGAAGCTTGCCCATACTGATGCCAGGAACTTTAGGTGTGCCGGTGCAGGTCGGGGGGGTCTCCAGGCCCATCCACTCTGGCCTCTGGTCAGCCATACCTAGTGTTTCCTTTGCTGCACATCTCAGCCCAGAAACCTGGGCCTTCCAGGAAATCTGTTGGGTTTCCAGGCTTCCAAAAAGAGTCCTGTGACACCTACATCCCAGGAACACAAGACAGCGTCACTAGGAACCTGGCAGTTCCGATCCCAGGGGAACCGCTCCTGGGCTGCACAGCTGGCTCAGCTCCACTGTGCTCTCTGGAGGAGTAATTACCCAATGACTACATCTTGTCCCCATGCCAGCCAACCTCCGTCACAGCAGCTTTATGCCATGGTGCATTCCTGCTGGGCTCTGGGTGCTCCTCAGGGAGACCTCTGCAGACAGTGTGCTACAGGGAGGTGACCAAGAGGGATGCTGTAATGGCTGAGGCTCCTGAGATAAGGGGGTGTTGAGAAAGGATAAGGTGTGCATAGGCTAGTGGTGCTGTGTGTATGTGAGCATTATGTGCAAGTATATGTGCATGTGTATGAGCCTGTGTTTGCACACATTTCCTA
>CABHPQ010156921.1:5323-25194 GCA_902168405.1 Peromyscus aztecus | reverse complement strand
TGTGCATCGACATCATATTTCTATCTACCTTCTTTGTTCAATATTAAGACAATGTTTTGAGCTGTATGTAGTTGGTTGTTTCTGCTCCTTACTTTTTTTGGCTTTTTTGAGGGGCACCTGCCACCCAGCTCACAAATAAATCACACATGGAGGCTTATTCTTATTTTTAAATGCCCGGCCTTAGCTTGGTTTGTTTCTTGTTAGCTTTTCTTAACTTTATCTTGTCTACCTTTTGCCTTTGGGCTTTTCCCTTTCTTACTTCTGTAATCTTACTTTCACTCTTATATTGGGGGATTTATTAAGGCAACTCCAAGTAGTTAAAAGGGAGGTTTATTTTGGGGTAACTTGCAACAAGTAAAGGATTAGGTTACAGGATCTGGGAGAGGTGAAGTGCAGTTCAGCAGTGTTATCTGGAGAACTCTGCTTGTTCTACCATCCAGCTTCCAGGATCACCAGCAACCAAGAGCGTTAGCACATCCGGATCTGGGGTCTTAAGGGCTCCTGTCTCAGCCCCGCCTCAGGGGCAGGTCACAGGTAGGCATGACAGTTACCAGAAGCCTCACTAGAGGTAATACTTCCAGGTCAAAGCTGGAACAGCTACCCACTACACTCTTACTCTGTGGCTGGCTGTTTGGTGATGTGGTTGGCCCCTGGCATCTTTATTCTCTTCCTTTTTCTTCTTTTCCTCCCAGATTTCTCATTCTATATATTCTCTCTGCCTGCCACCCCTGCCTATTGTTTCTCTCGTTTCATAATTGATTGTTGAGCTCTTTATTAGGCCATCAGGTATTTTAGACAAGCATAGTAACACAGCTTCACAGAGTTAAACAAATGCGACATAAAAGAATGCAACACACCTTCACATCATCAAACAAATGTTCCAGAGCATAAACAAATGTAAAACACCTTAAAATAATATTCTACAACAGTTGTAGAACTTTGAAGTTTAGAATTCTTTGTTACTAAACCTTGTCATCTACTGTGTCTCTGTAATCTTAGACAATAGTCCATGACTAGTCTTCTTAATTACACATTACATTCTATTTATACATAGGACAATTAGTCTCTAATACTGTTGTATCTTATACATAATTTATCTCTAAGGACAATTTAAAACTTTGTATTTAATAAATTCTGACATTTCCATACTTAACATAATTCTAAATGACTTATAGAAATTTGGTTTAAAATGTGCCTTCTGTTTTGGAGCATGAAATTTGAAGGATAATTTTCTTTTCTAAGTTGAACATTCTTTTCAAATATTGGGGATGGATTTCCTGTGCTTTTTTTCATATATTTTACTAAAACATCAAAACAACATATGGTTTAACTCCCCAGCCATGGCTGTTTCTGCAGGTGTTTAACTTTATACAATAACATCAAATGTCACTGATTATCAGATTTTAGGAAATCTTTGCACATGAGAGCCTCCTTTTTTTGGTCTTCTTAGCTTTGCCATAGATGGCTTTATTGCTCTTTTCTTTTGCAATAATGGGAAGTCACATACACAACTTTGAAGTAGACTGAGAGGTTCTAGGCTTCCCTACAACTTCTGACTTCTTTCTATACCCCCTCATTTATATGTAGTGCTTTCATTATTAATAAACAGCAACAAGAATTTTGTTTTTTTTTTCTTTTTCCTCATTTCATCAGCCCACTTCCATTCTTGGGAGCACTTTTTTCATTCATTAATCAGCTGTTGATTTTTATTCCATGCCTAACTTAAAAAGCATGATATTTACTCCATTGCTCTTTCTACTAGCTTCCAGAATTATCACCTAACCTGCATCACATTGTTCTGTTGCATGCTAATAAGATTATCATTGATGGTAATAAGATTGTAATTCAAAAAGTAACAATAGTAACAACAAATACATGACACCATACTAATGATTCTTTTTATATTTCTGTGAAGAATATCATGAGGAATTTGGTTGAAAAATGAGGACATCCGTCACCATGCTGATATAGATGTAAACATTTCACGAGGCCTCATCCCTAGATCAAGAGCTATGACCAAGCTATGGCTTTGAGAGAGGAAGAATTAGTTTTCTGCAACAATGAGTTCCCTGATAGGTACACCCCTAAACACAGGCACACAAGATCCACACTAAGTGAGCTCAGCATGGTGTGTGTGTATGTGCACACATGTGTATGTGTGTGTGTGTGTGTGTGTGTGTAAAAATCAACCAAAGTAAGGAGGAGTGGTTGAAGTGGAAATGAAGTAAATACATAACTCATGTATGAAATTCTCAAAAAAAGAAAAAAAAAAGAAAAACCTGCCATACATAGTAGTCAATGCAATGATATTTGATCTTTCAGAGTTTTTCCTGAGAAATTTAATTGATAGTTTATTAAAATTTGATTCTAAGTTATTTCTTCAGTTCTTCTGGAGAGATGTTGATATTTCCTGAGCTATCTATGGTTTACATATACTTGTTGGAGTCACATTATTTGCCATATTTCTTATTATCTCTATGTTGACTAATTTTTACATAATATTTTTATTGATTATTTGGAAATTTCCCATTATGAACCCTGATCACACTCACTTCCCCAGTCCTCCAAGCTCCCGCCGCCACTTCTGTGAACTTCCACCCAAAAAGAATAATAAGAAGAAACAAACTCAAATTCAAAATTTGTTGCCTATATACTCACTGAAGCATGGTAAAGTTCCCAGTGGCCAGCCCTTTAAAGAAAACTGAGAGTCCTTCCCAACCTGCACCCTTGCTAGAAGCCATCAGCTGTGGAGAGCTGCACTTCAGCATCCTTATCACAATTTTTAAGAGTTCTCCTTGATGACTTTCTGTCTAGGCTGCTACACTTTGGTGGGCTGGGTAGAATCCAATGTGGGAGTAGGGGTTGTCACAGAAGGCTTCTATGTCCCTTTTTCCTCAGCTCCCACCAGCCCTCTTTCTTAGTTGTGAGTTTACAGTCATCTACACCAAAGAAAAAGCACCTTCCTTTCCCTGTATCTTTAGTGGGACTACAGACTAGGGACATCTGTGTGACCTCTGTTGGCAACAAAGGACACAGACATTGACACAGCCCCTGGCTGCAGTAGGACCATAGACCCAGACATGGCTCTTGGTAGCAGCTCTGACCACAGACATCAATGTGGCCCCAAGTGCCTGCACAGGCCACTCACATCAGCATGGCCCCAGGGTGCAGTAGGACAACAGACCCAGACATAGCCCTGTGCTGAAACATGAACCATGGACATCAGCATGAACTAAGGTGGCAGTGCAGGCCACTCACATCTCCATGGTCCCAGTATGGTTCATGTGTATCAACATGGCTTCAGGCAGCAACACAGGCCACCGACATCTGCAAGGCCTTCTGTGGCAACATGAGTCATGGACATCAACACAGCCTGGGCTGGAATAGGACCATGCATATCCACATGAACCTCAGGCTTCAACATGATCTGGAGCAGTGGACCACAGATACCAAAGTGGCTTCCAGAGGCAGCGTGGACTATAGAGGTCTTTCAAGGAGGTCCACTTCAGAAAATGGACCTTGGACATCCTGTCATTGTTCAGAACCAGGGCAATCATGCCGCTGGGCAGTATGTTTGGAGATTGAGTCTGCACAAGTTCCAGGCTGATGTAAACCACTCTGTCAGGCCTACTCAGCAAGGATGTGTTCCTCCATCCACCACAGCCTTCTCTCACACTTGTCCCTGTCATAGGGCCTCTAGTTCTGTTTCTCTGCACCACTCACTCACAACTTTGCTCCTCTGTCTTTCTCAACCCTCCATTCATTATAGTGGCATTGGAAGCTGCAGTGTGTCACACACACACACACACACACAGCCCAAACAGCTTTACATGCAAATACTCATTAAAGGAGTCATTGGTCTGGTTCAAGGTTTCTGGTTCCTTAAGCACCATAGATACTGTACCATCACCGAGACTGGTCTCGGATATCCTGCTGTTGCTCAGAGTCAGGGTGATCTAGAGGTTGCTAGGTAGGGCATCTGGGAGCAGGTTCCATGAAAGTGGTCTGACATTCGACTAAAACAGTAGATCATAGTTTCTCCAGACCAAATGAATGTGTTTCCAGTCGTGAATGTGGAACAGTATTAAGAGATTCTGAGACATAGAGACACCCTTGGGAGATCATTTTGATCCTGACTACAACAGGTCCTGGAGAGTGTTTGGAGCAGACACAGTAAAGGGAAGAGGGTATGGAGAAATGGATGGAAGAGATGAAAGTACAGATTATCGTTGGAAACGGTTTTAAATGAAATTCTTTCTGTCTTGTTTTACTCTCTTCTATAAATACTACGGGTCAGTTCTTTTCTAGACTGCATTGATTCATGAATCATAGAAGAATAGTATTTTTAAGATCCCATTTCTCTTTTTTTCTTTCCTATGAAATGTCTTTTTCTTCTCTGTGAAGTAATCTTAAGTTTCTTTAAAGAGAATTGGACATATTCTCACTCTTTCCTGTGGCTTGGGTAAGTGTCCCTACAGGCCTGCATGTTGAAGTCTTTAGGCCCTCTTTGTAGTGGTCTTGGGAAACACTGAAACCTATTAAAGGTGAGGCCCAGCAGGAAGTATTCAGGTCACTGAAGGAATGCCATTCACAGGAACATTTGACTCCCAAACTCAAACTCTTTCCTTGTCCCCTTCATTCTCTAATCAGCTTTCTTTACCATATGCTTCTACAGTGATGTGTTCCCTTGTCAAAGCCCAAAGCAGTGAAATCAGAGGGCCATGGACTGAACCTCTGAAATGACAATTCTTCTCTTTAAGTTTATTGTCTCAGGGATTTCTTGAATAATATTTCTTTTGCCTGCCTGAACAAAAATACTTTAAAGTATGGAGGGTGGTGGAGATTTGGTATCGTGGCAAATGGTACGATGTTTCAGTCAGATTTGTGCTAATTCTTGTATATTGAACCTAATTGACTTTCATTTTTGGAAAATTCAGTTTTTTTTCCTCCACTGTAAATCAGCAGTCTAAACAACAGTGGCTACAAAAGAAATAGTTATAGAGGATGTAGCTGTGTTCATCATGAAACATTATCTCATTGAAAACTATTTTTCTTCTGTCATAGGATTCTGAATGAAAATTCTTAGATATCGTCATAGTTAGCCATCACCATCAACTTCCCTGAATGAGGGATGAGAGTCTCCATGTAGACACATCTCTGGGTGTGTCTATGATGTCTATGACGGAGTTTTAGGAGAGATTTTGGGAAGAGAGGGCCCATCCTGAACTTGGCAGGTATAACTCCACAGGCTCAGGGGTGAGCAGAGCACCAGTATTCATTTTTCCTTCTTCCTTTTCCATTTTTTTAAAAAAAACTTGTTATTATGTATGTGTGAGGGTGGACGCATGCATACCACAGCATATGTGTGAATGTCAGAGGACAATTTTGGGGAGGAGTAGGTTCTCTCTTGCACTGTGAGTCCCAAGGAATCGACTAAGGCCTTGTACAGCAAGTCCTTTTACCTGCTGAGCGATCTCAGTGACCTCCTTCTGCCTCCGGACTAACGACGCAATGGGAACAGTTGTTTCACACTTCTGTTACCATGACTTCTCTATCATGATGGTCTACATTGCCCCAAACTGAGTCAAAACAAACCTCTTGCTTCAAGATGCATTTTTCAAATATTTTGTCATGGAAATGAGAAAAGTCACTGGGACAGATATTTAGTCAATAGTTGCAATTTGTGCTTGAATGAGTTTGGGAACAGAGTAGAAGGATGTGAAGCAAATAGCCCAACTCAGCGTTTTAAAGAAGAAATACGGAAGATTGGTGGAGGCAGGCGGGACTGCTTATTTAGGAGAGTTTTTGGTACAAGCATAAGAACTGGCACTCAGCCCCTCAGCACCTGTGTGTACACTCATGCACAGCGGTGCTCAGTCATAGCATCCATAGAAGCAGTGAGCTCGACACCCTAGCTCATAACTTCAGGTAGAAAATGTTTGAGGACAACACACAACCTCAATCTCAGCACCTACAGGCATGCACATACGTGTGTGTGTGTGTGTGTGTGTGTGTGTGTGTGTGTGTGTGGACATATATGTAGACACATGCACACACACACCAGCAGTAATGGAGACTAATTGCTGAAATTTTTGCAACTGAGCAAATGACATTATTCAGAGGAAGAGATGCTCTGTGGTCGTTCTTAGATGCATAGTAGGATATCATATAACCAACTAGCTGCTGTAAATCATGCATACAGTACTGAAGCAGAGGACAGGGCACATTATTTTCAAGTTTAGAAATCAGTTATTTGATGGGTGGGAGCCAGGTCTCTAGGAAGCAGCCGTCAATGCTTTAGAATAAGTTTTACAATAGAACTCTAGTGTCCAGCAGAAGTGACCTCACAGCTCACCAGACCAGGCTTTCCAAATTTTGTTGCAGATGACACCTCACTCCTAGAGTCAATTGTGTGTCTGAATTTGCTCACAGGATGGAAGCTAGGCTGAAGAGGTGAGTTATAGCAGCAGATTCCAAAGAGCCACATACTGCATGAAAACCCAGTCTATTCCTTTGCAATTTAGAAGGCTTGCCGTGTTGTGGTGGCATTGTTTGCGCTCCCCCCCCCCCCTTTTTGGTTCAAATCCATGTCAGCAAATGAGAAAGTTAGATCTTAAAGGAGTGAGAGTTCAAAAAGTAACAGAAGCATTCTTCAGCTGTCCTTCACACATTTCTCCTATGCGGGGGCCAGCCCCAACAGGTGACAGGTCCCAAGAGGATGTAAGGTGTCAGCCAGGGAAGAAGAGAGTCAGGCATGATAGTCATCTTGGTCATCTCCATCAGGCATGAGGGAGAATCTTGCAGCCTGACTACCAGCCAGAGTGTTGCTTTATTTATACAGAATCCAGTAAGTAGGGATAGATTCATGTTGTCTCAAAACATAGATCATATTATTTTTGGTTTATGGACATGTGTTTCACTTCCCTCTTGCGTATCTTTTAGTCATCATTGATAAACTGTGACAGAACAGAGTTATCTTTACAATGATTTTCCCTCAAGTTTAATCATTATTGATAAACAGTTATCTTTTATAAGCATTTTTAGTTCTCAACCCCATAATTCAATCTTTAAGAATCTAGACTCATATGATAGCCTGTTTTCAAGCTAGTAGCTTTTGTGGCTAGACCACTAGACCAAAACAAATCTCCAGCTACTCTAACTTTGTTGCTGTATATGTCACATATTTGCCTGAGTGTACAGTGGAAAGAGGCTTGTAATCTGATCTGTGGCCAACTCCTCTAGCCCACTGAATCTTGTTGACCTTGTAAGTTTACTTTGTTTTGATTATCTTGTTCCTGAGTAAGTACAGGGATAGATGTTTCAAGACTATCTCACAGCCTCATAAAGAGACCCCTGGCTTCTTTATGTGTGTCACAACCTCCAAGACCTTCAAGTAGATAAGGATATTTCCCTAAAATTGGGAGGGGTAGTATGTTCAGGACTTTCCTAGGGAACCTTAGCAGCAATACTCCTGGGAGAAGGCACAAATGATTCATAAGCAAATTTCCATCAATCCAATATCCCCAATTCCACAAATATTAAAAATCTCCCAAGTATGCAGCAGGTAGAGATAAAAAACTAAGGTGGCATGGTGGTTATCATGTGAGTCAGCTTTGCTGGGTCTTTGTCAAGCAGCTGGGCTGGCTTTGTGACCTTCGCTGTTCTCATCAGACATGGCTGTGCCCCGCCTAGACAGTCCTCCTGACATTTTGATTTACAGGCTGGGCCATATGCTGGAAGGGTATTCTGTGTATGGAAAGAGGAAAAGAACAAGGAAAAATCACAGTATTTACCCATCACTTTTCTTGCTTTTAGGATCCATAGCTTGGGGCTTAAGATCTAACTATTTTTTTACCTGTAATATTTTCTTTGTATTTCTAATAACTCCCATTTACACTTAAATGATTTCATATTGGGTTTTCACCTATAACTTTATTAATATATGACTTATTATACAGTATTCTACAAAACATTATAAAACTTGCAAGGCAGGCTCTGGGCCTTTTCCTGTCCTTTGTCAATTTGCTTGTCTCTTTTTAAACAATAGACACTGTGATAGTCAGAGCAACTTAAGAGTTCAAATATTTGTATTACCTCTACTCTTAGCATTAGATTTACTTACAATTATAATCTATACAAATGCACAACATACAACTATAATGTCTATGTCCTTGTACACTCTACCTTCACAGACTACAATGTCAAATACATCTGAGTGAAAAGTTACTTTGATCTCCCAGTAAAATCTAAAAGTTTAAATAAAATGTTGGTGGCAACTAGTTTGAATGTTGATATATTAGTTTATTATTTATTTTTGGTTTAAATGTTTTCTAAACAATATATAAAATACATTTTGAAAGAGTCAAAATGGCCCATGTTATATTACCAGTGTTTTATAAGACCAATTCCCATGTCACACTAGTTTTGTGTATTTACTTAATTCTGTAGACTCAATAACAAATATTAGAGATTTTCATTTTAGACCTCTCCATCAGCACATATTTAAAAAACATTTCTAATGAAAAAATTTCCCATTTCCCTACTCATCCAATGTTATGTTCTTTTTATCCCTTTTTATCTCCTTAACACAGACTGACAGACAAAAAAAAAAAAAATCCACTATCACAACAAAAACAAGAAACACACACAAAGCCCATAAAAACACAGAAACGGAAATCAAAACAAACCAAAGACTGATAAGAAAGAAAAATCTGAGCAAAGCAAAGTGAGACAAAATGTTTACAAAAGAACCATTGAGTTTTCTTATATTGGCTAATTACCCATGAAATGTGGTTAATACAACCCGTAAAAGTCCATTGGAGAAAACTAATTTTTCCTTTTCCAGCAGGGCTATATTGCAGATAGATTTTGGGGGGTAGGAGTGGGAAACTGGTCCACTTCGTCTTCTCCGTGCTGGGACCCCGTTTGGCTTTAACTTGTGCAGCATCAGCACACTGTTTGTTTGTTTGTTTGTTTGTTTTCTTAAGAATTTTTTTATTCATTCCACATACCAACCACAGATCCCCGCCCTTATCCCTCCTCTTGCTCCCCGCTAGCCTTCCAGCTCCAGGCCACCCTGCAGCACACCTTTTAACAATTGTTTAGAAATACATAATGGAGTTGTGCGAACAGAAATCCACTCTTGCAATACTTAATTTGGCCACTAGATGGGAGAAGAGCTCCAAACATGGGAAGTCTACACCTGGAACTAGTGTCTGAACATCGAGTTCTTATTCGCTGTTCTTCTCATGGTTTCAGTTACACTCGTGAAATGATCATTTCGCACCATATTTTTACATTCTAGAGACTCTTCAGATTACCAAAACCTTGAATTATTTCTAGAAATTCTTCTTATTAAAGTCAAAAAAGGAAGAAAAGGAAACTTTTGCAAAATTGGTTTTCAAAACTGAAATAAAGGCAGCAATCCAGCTAATTATTTTTAATTTCATAAATATGCTCAACGGTGTTGTTATTGTGTTGCATAAACATGATAGAGTAATTTTATGAAAGCGGATGAGGCTGATTTGTACAGTATTTGTTGAATTAGCTGCTTTGCTTTTGTTTTTCTGAATTTACTATTATCTCAGTGGGTTTTTTTTTTTTTTAAAAAATAATGTAACTGTTAGAGTTTACACATAAACATGATACGAGATGAGATCTTAATTACAGCTTTTGATTTATAGGTAACATTTAGTGTTTTACATAAATATTATTCATGAATGTTTGCATACATATGCATCTAGCAAAAATAGAACTATGCTTTTCTTTTCTACCTTGAGTTTTCTGGTTAAAAACACTGGTATTAAAAAAAAGCCTAAATGATGTGTCTATGCTCATGTACATATGTAGCATTCTGTTAATAAAGCAATCTCAAAATTTAAAAATATACAGACATAAAAATAATTTAGACTGCTGTTAGTATTCAGGTATTACACTGGCCTGCCCTTGGGACCTGGCAGGATATATCATTCCTGTGCACATGTACTTGCCAGCATTCAGGCATCATGCTGGCCTGCTCAGGGTCCTCAGCTACAGCCACTAAGAGCTCCCCCAGTGCACATGCGTTTGTCAATATTCAGGCAGGTACGCTGGCCAGCTCAGGGTCCTCAGAATACGTCATCCCCTATGCCTTAATGTAGTCTCTGTGCACATGGGCTAAGTCCTCTTAATAAAAGGCACCAGCCTAACTCTGGTCACTGCCGCTTCTCCCTCAGAAGCTGTTCTCTGAGCTCTTCTTCTTCAATAAAACTCCCATGTGAGTTTGTTGTATGGTGTGACTTTATTTCCCGCCGCAGACTACAACATTATAACAATTGTTATTTTTATTATCCTTGTTATGAAATATTTCCTTAATTAATCATGTCAATTAATATAATTTTTTTAACAGATCAATGTACTTTGAAACTGTCTGTTGGGTGCTTGAAAATTATGTATATGGTCGTATTGATAGATGTCAATTGTCATTAGACGCTTGTTTCCATTGTTAGCACCTGATTTGGAAAAAAGCAAGTACTGTTGACCATGATCAAATAAGATCCCAGGAGCCTGGGGAAGTTCAGAATTTGGAAGCTAGATGGAGTATCAGAAGATCAGTGTATGCGATTAATGCTTATTATCAGGAAAACATGCTTACGTGTATTTCCTTCTGTTGATCACGGTGCAAACCTTTGACCACAGTCCTTCCTGGTCTTGAATGGCTCACCATAGGGTGTAATTCTGAATTTGCTTTCACCCCAAATCGTGGATGAGCATGAGCAAATTTGTTACTTAAAGCTCAGTCTGAATATCTTATTAGAGCTTTCCAATTAGACAATGTTCCTTATCGCATGCTCTTTTCCTTCTCTGTTTAATGTTACTTGAGTACAGAGTGATGCCAGTTGTGGTTTGCACTCCTACTTTTATTTATACTTTACATTGGCTCTTGTTACTGTGAAATTTGAAAAGGCCTCTTTACACAGCAGGAACCAAAGCTGATACTTGCATTGATCGACCCAACCTTTAACATAGTATTCCTAAGAATGGCCTTTAATCCTTGACGAAAGGTCATGCAATGATGATAAGTTCATGATTACAAACAAAAAAGAGGTTAATGTAAGTTTCTATGTGTTATTGAAGGTATTAGTACTAAGATAATTTTACAGCCATCAAAACAGGGCAGTGAATAATGTTGATTACTGCTAAGCCTATCCCCCTGGGTTAGATCCCCAGAAGCCACATGGTAGACATGAAGAACCAACTTCAGCAAGGTGTTCTCTCTCTCTCTCTCTCTCTCCACTGTAACTCCTGTTCCAGAGAATATAATGCTCTCTTCTGACCACTGCAGGGACCACTCACACACGTGACAAACAGACTTGAAGGCAAAACGTTCATATAATAAAAAATACGATACATTTTTTAAAAAGTATTTAAAAAAAGAACTTTATTACTCCAAATTTAATTTAAAATCTATTACCTAAGACCAATGAAAATCTTATACTGTGGTAAATAGGACAATTTTTTTTAAAGTGGCTTCCATTTGTAACATATATTGGAAGTTTCTGTGATCTCATGATAAAAGGATGTAGTAGTTACAATCTACGCTTAAAACTAATAGAGATATGTGCACGATGAACTACTAGCTTCCAATGTGCAACTTTATATTCCAGCATTGAAGTTTAATTACTGGGAGACTTATTTTTTATTACATTCATCTTGTTCTTTATTTGGGGTACAATCCAAGGTACTTGTAGAGAGCAGAAGGCACATTATGAAAGCTGCTTCTCTCTGTCCCCTGTGTGGGCACCAGGGATTGAACTCAGGTCCGCAGGCTTGACAGCGTATGTCTTTACCTGCTTAGCCATCTCCTCAGCCCCGGACGTCCTATTCTTACCTCCATTTTAAAGAAAATACTCTTGAAAATCTGTTTACAACAACCTATTTTCCACACAAATATGAGATATCTTTTTAGTTTCTATTTGGGGTTAGAGAAAGGCATTTACCACACGCACACAAAAGTAAGCTAAATCTATAGTCTCTTCAGTAACATGACTGTGTATTTAAGACTCCTATTGGCACAGCACACATATAACTAGTGAACTATTTGACTAGTGAACTAGAATATAATAGCCTTAAATACGGGACCTAAACTCGCTTGAAAGAATAGGTAAAAAGCATGGAGAAAAGGAAGTAATAGTAGAAGAAACAGAAGAAATTATAAATTTTCAAATGTCAAATATAAAATCATGTGTATGTTGTATTTAACAAATGGGATTGTTGTAAAAAATAAAAAAAAAAGGCCACAACACAAAGGTATAATACCACACATTCTTTCTTAACAAAATGAACCATAAATATAACATCTACTTTTTGAAAACATACACCCTTATGCTATTAGGAGACAGTACCATTATGTAGAAACAACATTGTAGGCATGTGGGGACTCTGGAACATTCATGCTATGCTGAAAATTCACAATTAATTTGTTTAATTAAAGGTATTTTGATTGTTTATTGCAATTCGGTTTCTCTTTGCTTTTTTTCCTATTCTCATTCCCTGCACTAAGAAAGATCACAGAGTAAGGAGTGCTAGACCTCTTCTTGTCAAGAAAGCAGGTTCTTCGTTGACAGTGGATCTCATGAATGGCTTATCTTAGTCTGCCTTTTCTTGCTGTGATCAACACCATGACCAAAAGCACCTTAGGGAGGAGGGGGTTTATTTCAGCTTACAGTGGTAGTCTGTCATGGAGGGAAGTCAGGGTCAAACCACAAGGCAGAAACCTGGAGGCTGATGTCAAAGCAGAGGCATGCTCCTCATGGCTTGCTCAGCATGCTTTCTTTACACCCATGACTACCTGCCCAGGGGTGGTATCACCCTCAGTTGGCTGGGTCCTCTCACATCAATCATTCCTAAAGAAAAGGCATCACAGGCTTGCCTAACTGATGGAGACATTTTCTCAATTGTAGTTCCCTATTGCCAGATGACCCTCACTTTGTCAAGTTGGCCAAAAAACTAGCCAGCATAAGGCTCAAAAGTAAAACTCAAATAAATGATAAATCTTTGCTTTCATTTGATTATTTGCAAGTTTGGTATATTACATACTCTAAAATAATTATAATTGGAAAATGATTTTGAAATAATGGGCACTAGAGTCTAACATTAGCTGAACTCATAAGCCATCACACATTGAGCTTTATTATGACCACATGTGAGAATACATAATACATTGCACAATCAATGACTAGTGTGGAGACCCCATTCTGTATTTTCTTACTTTTCCCTGGGTAGATGAAACATCCTTCCCTCTCATATCCTACTTGATTTAATTTCCCACTCACCCCTCCTCATCTCCCAGCCTATTTACGCTGAGGTCTGCTTTAATAAACATAGCAGATAGTTGCAAAAATTATCCTACTCAGCGGAAACTTCATAAAGTTTTGTATTTTAAAGAATCGCAGATGTTAAAGTAGAAATTTCTGAAGTTTTTTTGAGTCTATAGACTAACAAAATAACAGATAAGTAACAAAACTCAAGTCATACAAGTACAGAAAGTCATGAAGGTTTCAGTATAATTTGAAAGTCGCCACATTTTGTTAGGACATAAAAACCCAGCTGGGACACTCCAGTGGAGGATGCATTGGAGTTTGTCATGCGTTGCCCTGCTTATGTATCTTCGTGCAAGCTTGCCAAAATTCCTCTTTTGTCTCTCTGCTTTGCTCTTTTCCACTCTTTTTAGAGACAATGAGAAGAACAATTAGCTTTCCCCTTTCTGTTTGGAAGTTTCCCAGTTTTACTCTTTCTGGTCTTTGAATAATTTTATGGTTGCTGCCTTTGGATTCATAGCCCGAAAGTCTTACTACTGGAGTAAATCGAAAATTGATGCCGATTAAATAATTGGCATGAGTTTTCTTGGACTTTTACAAGAATAAATAAGATATCATATGTATTTCTGCAGTAAACTATCAAATCTTCTCCAACAGGATAGCATAAAGGGCATCAAAGTAATGTCTGGGTTATTTCCCTTCCCACAACTAGCCTAAGGGCAGGCTATTCAACTGGCTCTATTGTAATTGTAATTGACAATGCCCACCTGCTCCCATGTATTACCTTTCATTTCCTGCCACGGTGTCTGACATTGTTATTAAAAGTACAGTGGGAACAGGCATCAAACGCGTGTGTGTACACATAATGAGCAGTCCAAAATAACATTTGTCATTTATATATTAACATAAAGTTGGTAGCTGCCAGAGAAAAATAAAGCATAGCAGATTGCTCTGAATGGAAGAATTATTGTCTTTGTGTGTTAAAGATGTTTTCCCAGGAAACTCAGGTTTACCATCTAATTAATGTTTCTGAGAACACAGGAGTGGATTCAGTGTTAAGTTAGCTTAGATTCCTGGAAAACGATGACACACTTGTGCAATCTGATGGAAACCAGCACATTAAATAGTATGATTTTTTAAAAATGATACACATCTTTATGAAAAAGCTTTATGCAATTAAAAAATCTCAGGCTTAGTTTTATACACGCGTTCTGTTTGTGCAATTAACATTATGTGTAAGTGAATGACTCAAGTGTGCTTGTTTACAAGTTGGAGCTCACTGTGAACTTGACATAACAGGCCCCTTTTCTTTGTCAAAGTCCTCTTAAGAGCATCCCTGGGACAAGGAAGATCAAAAACACCGAGAGAACTGCTAAAAACCATGGCATTGCTTCCGGCTTATCCAGTCTTTTATTGAGCAAGTGATGTATTGGACAATAAATACTGCACAAGTTTGTAGATTTGGCGATGGGAGTTGAAGCTGAGAGCTTTAAAACAAAACATAATTAAAATGATTCTTTAAAATCCTGGGATCTCCAACTCCATGAAGCTTATCATAAACTAAATAGGGAACAGTCATATGACTTAAAGAAAAATCTGTTTCCGAGTGATGATGAGCATTATAAGCTTTCAAATATTCTTCCTGCGCTCAGATATTTTTAATTTTTTTTTTCCCAGACAAGTTTCTGCAGCAGGGACTCCCACCTAGAGCCCTGAGCACGGAGGAGGAGCAGAACTCTAAATCAGGTGCCTTTCCGTAACCAAATGAGACAGAGCAAAGTTTGGGTCTGATGTATGGGGCAAGGCTGGATGGTTTCCTGGTGCTCAGTTCTTTCCCTCACATTCCCTGATTCGGCGGCCTCCTTTCCCTAGCATGCTGTGCGGTCACAGAGTCCCGGGAGCCGAGGTCCCAGGGAAGGCGGAGGCGCAGACGCTGCCACAGATTCTAGTTTTTTGGCTGGGCTCGCCGAACAGGAGAGTCAAGTCCAGCCATGCCAATTCCAACGCTGATTTTAAGCCTGGATCTGGTCTTCTGGATAGCGGCGGCTGAACCCATCAGAAGCCCAGTCAAGGGGCCGCCCCTCACCTCCTGGAGAGTTGATATGCAAAACAGTTACGTCAGATGTGGGGGCGGGGCACTCCGGGGTTGACAAGCAGCCCGGCTCTTGCCGAGGGAGGAGGCGCGAGAATCAGCCTGGTTCAGCGACTGAGACAAACTGGACGTGAGCGGAGCTGGTGCTGTCCACAGTGTGTCGGTGCTGAACCCGGAGTGTGAGCGGATCGCCAGCTTGGGCACCTGGAGGCAACGCCCACTGGAACCCTCTGTGCCTGGTGGGACCCGCTTCACCAGCAGGACCCAATTTAACTTGACAAAGGAGCGCGACTCGGACGTGGGAGAGACTCCTGTGTTTGCATCCTGGGCGCCCACTCAGGCGTGACTTCGGAGATTTCTGTAGTTTTTGCTCAAAGTATTTTGATTATTTTTTTTCCAAACTAAGACGATCTTTTCATCCATTATTTTCTTCTTCTTCTTTTTTTTATTTTTAAAACTGTGACTCATATTTCCACACCGCTTAGGAATCTTTTTGGGGGACTTTTTATTATTTAAAATAAGGTAAGAATAGAATATTGTTATAAATGATTGCAAGTGGGTGAGAAATACAGACAGCTATGCAAAAATTTTAAAGTAAGTTATGTTGATTTCTATAATTTGAGACAGTACTTTGGTAACAATTATAAAAAAATGAATAATTTGGTACAACATGAGATGTTCTAATAATACTGAAGACAGGGATTATTAAAGTATTAGGGAAGTTGAGAGCTATTTGTTTTTGTGAAGTTAATGTTATGATACACCTCTCTTTGTCAATAAGAGCATTTTAGATGAACACTTCTAGGGTGGCTTGGGTTAGTAAACGTTCAATATCAACCCCCCATATATGTGTTAGGATGCCATAGAATTCTCCAAGTTCTTTAATATGAATGTAATTTAAAAACATATTTGGATGACCTACTATCAGGTTAATAAATAATATTTCCCATGTCCAAAAAAAAATGGACTGCAAAGTGCTGAGCTTGTTGGCATGTTTTGGAGGGGAGACGGGAGGGAAAGGAATATTTCTGCCATTCTGGCTTCATTTACATATGTTGTTGTGCTGTGGATGCAAATAAAACTAGTGAAACTCGGTCTGTAAGAATTTCACATCCAAGGTCGTGTGAATTTCCAAGTTGGGGACTGTTTGTTCTGTTATTGACTAATAGATGTCATCCCTCCCCACCCCCTCAGTTCAGAGGTGAATGTAAATGAGGTTTACTGATTTAATAATATAGTATTAGCTTACATTATACATTCTTGACTGCTATGGTGATTGAATGGGGCAGACAAGCTTAGGGTTGAGAAGACGTCTTGCTGTTTCATCGGTTTTTAACCTCTTGCATGCTTAACAGAGAGCATTTCTCTACTTAGATTTTCATTTGAAGCTATGTTCCTTTTGTCATTTGGCAGTGTGATCTGAGTGTGTTTTGAAAGGAGAACTCAGTGTGGATAAGCACTGAACAAGACTATTCATAGTGAGCAACCACTAAACAGTGAAAGTTACTTGGTGTTCCCATAGCTCTTGCTATTGTTCATGCATGTATTATATAGATGTGAGGTTTGTCTTAGAAATGGTATTGTGATCTTCCATTTATGTCATTCAGTGACATTAGATGAAGGAGAAATAATGCCTGGTAAGAGGCAGAGTTTGCTTCTTTACATTTCAGAGATAGAGTTCAGTTTGCAAGTAGGTGTCTTGTGTTAATTGGAATAGGTGAACTGTAAATGCTTCATGCTTAACTGTCTGAACTCACTGAGGGTATGCTGTGCAAAACATCAGGTGTAGTAAGTAAGGTCATGTATTTGGATTTTACAATGTCTTAGACTTTTGCACTATAGTTACTGGGATGAAGTTTTGGTGCATATGATTACAACTCATTCATCTTCATAGAGATTTTTCATTTTATTTACATCAAAGCTTCTAAGGAAGATTTGCTATAAGAAATGTATATTGCTACAGATTCTCCCAAGCAAAAGTAAATCCTCTTAAGTTGTTCCCTGTTTCTCCCTTAATAAATGTTCTTTGTAGGATTCATGTTAGTCATGTGATCTTGTGTTTAAATATTCATAAATAAAAATTTGAACACATATACACAATAGATAATAAATAAGACACATGAAGTAGTCAGGAAGTTTTGATACATATTTCTGTTTTATATAATTGTTCATTACTACTTATCAAAGTTTTTTTTAAAATTAATTACAGTGAAATAGATATCCAGACTTTGGAATTTCAAGCAGAATGATGATTATTTTCCAATTTATTAATCTTGAGACATTCATGCAAACCTTAATTATACAAATTGTTTAAAAGGCAATCACACATGAACCTTACATTTATTTCATTGTTTCCATCTCCAGAAAGTTTTCTGTTCTTATTCAGATGTAAATTGTTACCAATATCTGGTATTCTTACAAAAGAAGTTATTGATATCACAATGAGATATTTAAATACAAGTTAAATATGTTAATAGTAATTGCATCATTCTAGGTCACTGATAATTTAATTCAGTGGGACAAATTAATGTACCCCTGATTTTATACATATTTGGTTTTTATATCTTAGTTATAAGGTAAGATAATTGTGTTCCCATAGTGAGTCCAAAGTTTCCATTTAGAAAATCCTATTTCAATGGAGAATAAGATACATACTGTAGAATAATAAAATTGCCAGACTTAAAGAAACTGAGAAGACAGTTAAATGTGGTAATTCATTAATTGTTCTTCCAGAAAAACAATCATACAATGAATTTTAATTTATTCATGGAAATAAAAAAGCAATATTTGAAAGCAAAACACTAGATATATTATTAAAATAATAATTTATGTCATTATAGAAACTATGCAAATGCACCATTGCTTGCTTTGGCAAGTGTATAAATTACTGCAATAATTTAATTATATGTCATATCACTTGTGAAAGTTTTTTTCAACATTTTAAAGCACACTGAGGTAAAATTTAAAAAAAAGGAGATTGCTACATGTATTTATTTTATTTTTTCATACAGACACAACAAACTTGTATGTATATCTTTTGAGATTGAATGTAAGGATTATGTTCATAAGGATTATCAATGAGACCACAAAGTCTTAGCTCATATGTACTGTTAGTCCTTCATATTTGGTCAAATGACTGTACTTATGGCAGCACATATAATAATATCAAGCTCAAAAATTTGATGAGAACTAGTAGGCCAGGAAAAGCACTTTCTATAGTTATAACCCTTTTAACAGCCAGGTGGCCAATTATTCCTTCCAAACAATCTTAATCATCCTCTGATTCAGGGCCACCAATGTCCTTTGGGTATAGTTTCCTTAAGGTGACCTAGATGGTCCCTTGTGGAAAGATGCCAGTTTTCCAGTTTAACTAGTAATAAACAACCAAGTAATTGATCCCTTTGTGCTTTAAATCATCTTGTATTCACCAATTACTGTTGTTATAAGGGTTGGAATAGTGTTTTGATGATCTCAGGGTTCTTGTGTGTCTTAACAGGAGTCTTCTGAAAGAGAAAGATTTAAGCAATGTCATTGGGGGTTAGTTTAATGAGAGTCACTCTGTGTGTGTGTGTGTGTGTGTGTGTGTGTGTGTGTGTGTGTGTGTGTTTTTACATCTTTGATGGACTACAATAACCATGCCAAGAAGATAGTCTGAAAGATGTGGGTTCAAGACACGCTGGTTAATACAGAAGTAATGAAAATAATGGGCCTTAATACAATGTATGCTTTTGGTTAGCAAATTTTTCTTTTAATATCTATCATTTTATTTAGACTGGTTTACTTGAGGACACATGGGCTTTGGGAGGGGGGTCGTTCACTTATTTGGTCTTTGATAAAAATGTTCTTCAAAGGCTCTTAGAGTAGATGGCAATTGAAAATTAAACATTGTAGAAATAAGAAAACAGAAAGGATGTATGTACAGTGAGGAAGTTGTACAGACATCTGAGAAAATACACTCGATAAAGAATTTAAAAATTACTGCATATAAAAGGAATAGTTATAAAAGAAAATGAATTTCTTTATTTTCTGATAATGAATCATATATTTCTAAAGGAAAAGTAGCTTTCGGTTTCAAACTACGTAAATCTGTAAGTGAAGATGTTGCTTAGTGAGTTCATTTGCGTGTCAATACTGAAAATATTATTCTCACTCATAACTGGCTCAGAGCACTGAGAGCAATTCTAAAACATAATGCAGAAACTTAGAAATACTTTGTCACTGAGTTTTATTTCAATGTACTCATTATGATTGACAGTTAAGGCAAACATACTTTACAGATGTCTGTTCCTAGCTAAGTAATGCCAAGGTAGCAATTAAAACATATGCACAAACCACATTCTTCATGAATGCTAAGATGAAAACATTTTACCTTTGCTTTCAGAGCTAGATCATTTCCAGCACATTCGAAATTGTTTTAAAAACCACAAAGACCTTTTTTTAGTCTGTAAAAATCCTATAATTTCTTTATGTACATGAAAGGC
>CABHPQ010156920.1:22159-42502 GCA_902168405.1 Peromyscus aztecus | reverse complement strand
CTGATAAATAACATTTTACATAGCCATAATACAGTTATCAAAGAAATTGGACATGGGTACAATTTTGAGTATAGTATGGATTTTATTTGAATGTCATCAGTGTCCTCCAAACCACCTTTCTGTTCCAGAACCCAATCCAAGTTATTACGTTCCAATGTATGCTTCCTTAATCTGACCCAATCTGTGGAAGATCCTACTTTTTCCTTGTGTTTTGTGATTTTGAAAGAATACTGGTTGGTTATTTTGTAGGACACCTCTTTTTTTATTAATAAATGTTGTTATGTGATAATTTCTTATTTGTATACAATGCCATCTGCTTACTCATCTCTGCTGTCTTCTCTTATTTACACCATCTCTTTCAACCCCCTTCTTCTTTACAAATTTATTTCCCATATTCACTAGTTTTTGTTTTGTGTAGTGTCTCACAGAGTTTAACTTAGGCTGTCTATATTGTGGGGTTACCAGTTGGATACTATGCCTCCTATTAGGTATTTCTTAACTTGCCTCTATATTAGTCAGGGTTCCCAAAGAAACAGAACCAACTGGGAATGGGTATATATGTGCTTATGCCTAGTCATGCATGTTACAGAAGCTGGCAATTCCACAGTCTGCACTGCTGGCTTCTAAGTTTGAATATGAGGGATGGCAACTGTTGCAGAATAAGAAGAACTGACAACCCAGTGAGGAGGATCAACAGCTGATCTTATTTGAAGGCCACCAGGCATATTTCACTTTTATAAAGCGAAGAACAGCTTTTACTCTATTCAGGTTCTCAACTAGATTCCTGCTAGAAGCCTACCCTGAAGCACATATAAGTGAGACTTGTGCTAGGAGCCTTATAATAGGACCATGCCACATAATGTAAATTAGGGTTTGTTCCCAGGTTCCCCAATCCTATATATTCCTTATGCTCTGTAATAAAGCTGAGCAGCTTCACTGAAGTCTGTCTCCCAGAGGGCTGTCTTCATTGTATCCACAGCTGTGTGAACCCTGTTCCCTGAACTCTGTTCCCCACTTCTATTACCTCCACCCTCATGGGCCAATGTAGCCAACGATCCTGAGGAAAAAGCACAACCACACACATTACTGGAGATGCTACTGTTGGGCAAACAGAGGCAGTTAATCAAGGAGTGACATTCTTCTCTGGTACTTCCTGACTGTCTCGATGAGGTCAAGTCCTTTTGCCCTTTTCATGAGGTGCTCTATCCCATAGTCCCAGTCCTGGAGTTGACTAGGAAATGGCTAGAGAAACACAGGTACCATTGCCTTCCCCAGCTTGTCTGGTTCACTTCTGTAGCTAGGCCCATCCTGTTGCATTGAGTTAATACAATATACAAGTAAAATTTTCCTGGTTTCTATGACAACTCACATAAATATATTTCTTATTTTGCTTCCTTCTTTATGACTTCTCTCTCAGTTACTGACCTTGTGGCTCTTTTTTTTTTTCTGCCAGTAGCATCAGCTAACCTTTTGTTTTGTTTTTAACCTCATTGAAATTCACTTCCTTTATTGATTATGAATTGTGGATGTTATCAGCTGTTGGCCTTTCTAGCAAGGATACCATCTATAACCATACAACTCCCAGAAGAAATAATGAGGCCACCCACATTAGCAAACTTTAATTTTTTAATGCCAGAAAACTCATATCCAGAAAGATAAGACTAACAATAATTTTCTCAGGGAAATGATTAGTTCATCTGTACAAATGTCTCTTAAAAGTTTTAACCTTTATGTTTATTTTAAAATGTGTATGGATGCTTTACCTACATGAATGTTTTGTGCAGTACCTGTTAAGACATTGGACCAGTGGAAATGGAGTTACAGATGGTTGTGAGCACAATGTAGGCACTGGGAATTGAACTATGGTCTTCTGAAAGAGCAGCCAGCATTCTTAATTAATGAGCCATTTTTTTCTATCCTCAGTTCCTATTTTTGAACAGTGTACCCCTTCAAACTGAGACAGCCAAGCATAGGGAATAACTTTGCAAACTGGAACTCCACTTAGGTTATGTACTATCCTCTCTTTAAACAATTTACCTAGAATCAAATTGCATATATACCTGGTTTACTCCCTTTACAAACCCCTTGATAATGCCCACTTATTTGAAACACATCCCAGAACATATCTGGGAACTATAGGATAATTGGCTGATCTGACCTGAACTACTTTTGGCTTCATACAGACCAGGGCAAACTGTGCCCTCTAAATGATCTTTTATAGATAATCCTCTATTTAACTTCTTATGCCTATGTGTAATCAAGCATGCATCTGGTTAGCAAACCTTAATTTTTTAATCCCAGAAAATTCTTATCCAGGAAGATAAGACTAACAATAATCTTCTCAGAGAAATGATTAGTTCATTTGACCAAACAGTATCTCTTAAAAGTTATGTGAGTTACAGGCCAGTCTGGTCTACAAAGTGAGATCCAGGACAGGCACCAAAACAACATGGACTCAAAAAACTCAAAAAACAAACAAACAAACAAACAAACAAAAAGTTATGATGGGACAGGACTTCAGCACTGAGCATACACTTATAGAATCCAGACAGGTCAATCAAAACAGAGAACTACACATGGTATTCCCCTTAGCAATCAAACTCTGCTTGAACCCCATAAAAGAAAGCCTCAAAAATGTTTGAGGCTCTTGCATACGTTTTATGATCATGTTGTCCACTCTCATTCTTGACAGTCTATCTCATCTGGCCTGTTCTATTGGTTTTGCTGTGAATAAAATTACTTGGTTACTTTCTCAAAACTATTTGAACCTTATTTCCATTCTGTGAGTGAAAGGACAAGAACTTGTAAATACTCAGTATAGACTTGACCACCAGTGACAAAATATAAATAGCAACTTGCTTGGAAAGACTCTCTTTAAGAGAATAAGTTCATCAGTGTCCATCAGTCTGAAATTATGCCAGCCCACATTTGTTCTAACAATTATCATTTTGTGCCTCAAATATCCATCCTCAATTACTTGAATTCAAATGCAGAATCTCTAAAAATACTTTTCAAATCACCAGACCAAAGATATATAAAAATCCTTTCCAAATCATCTTATTTAAATAACAAACAAACAAACAGCCCAGAAGCTGTTGATAAGGTGGATCTAGTAATTTAAAGTTCTCTGAGCAATAGGTTTTCTTTAAGTGTTTGGGAGTGGGTTTGTAAGCACCCTTGGTGAACATCTCTTCTGATATACCTCAGACAGATTGATGTGACCCAGTGGATTATGTCTTATGCAATTGTATGTGATTAAAACTAAGAAGGCTATTTTCCCTTTTAGGTAAAGAATACTTAGAAAAGGGAAGACTGTTGTTTCATTTTCAGTCCAAACAATTCATGTATAAGTAAGTACAAGGTGAATGGAGAAAGAAAATACCTCTTGGGAAACTAACTTAAACACCCTGGAGATCCCAATAGTGGGTGCCTTTCATCCTTTTTCTACCTCATTCACAAGTGAGGTCCAGTATTATAGGTACTTGTTCTTCCTAATAGGAAGAATGAGAGAATAGATGAGTCATTTATTAGTCTGATTAAAACTACTCATTAATATGAGTAAAAACCCTTGAATATACACAATTAATGCAGTGTTCTGCACTGGATGTATTGACTCAATTTCATCATTATAGAAAAACACTTTCCCATGGCCTTCATAAGATTTACTTTTTTTTTTTTTTTCGAGACAAGGTTTCTCTGTGTAGCTTTGCGCCTCTCCGGGAGCTCACTTGGAAGCCCAGGCTGGCCTCGAACTCACAGAGATCCACCTGGCTCTGCCTCCCGAGTGCTGGGATTAAAGTCATGCACCACCAACGCCCGGCAAGGTTTACTTTTATATAGCAGGAAAAAATTATATTTGGTCCCAGAAACAGTGAGGTGGGATTTTCATTGGTTGTGTGCTATAAAATTCTGATCCAAAATATTGTGTCAAATATTGATTACTGTCACTTACTGGAAGCTTTGGAATATAGTGAGGGTAGTCCCAAAATGAATGTTTATAGTCATTAGTTAATGCTTACATAAAAATTCAAAGAGACCAGGTCAAGAAAGATTGCTTAGTGGTTAAGAGCATTTGCTATTCTTACAGAAGATCAGGGTTTGATTCTTACCACATACACGGTGACTCATGACCATCCAAAAATCCAGTTCAACAGGATCTAATACTCTCTTCTGTGCTGTGGGATGTTCTGTATACTCTGAATGTGTTGCTCTGATTGGTTAATAAATAAAGTACTGATTGGCCAGTAGCCAGGCAGGAAGTATAGGCAGGAGAAAGAGAGAGGAGAATCCTGGGAAGTGGAAGGTTGAGTTGGGAGATTCTGCCAGCTGCTGCCATGACAAGAAACATGTAAAGTACTGGTAAGCCACGAGCCACATGGCAAGGTATAGATTAATAGAAATGGGTTAATTTAAGATATAAGAACTAGATAGCAAGAAGCCTGCCATGGCCATACAGTTTATAAGTAATATAAGTCTCTGTGTGTTTACTTGGCTATGGGACTGGTGGGTGGAGAGATTTGTCTTGACCATGGGCCAGGCAGGACCAGAAAAACTCCAGCTACAAATGGCACCAGAACACAGGGCAAGAGTTTCCACCTAAAATCCGAGAAAGCTTAAAAGAAATTCTAAAATGGAGCTAAAAACAGCTTCCTAGTTGTCTCTCTGAAGTTAGCTACAGCCTGCAGGCTTGAGCTACTATATGACGGATTCTTGGTGTGCGCACTTGACCTGCACTATGGCAGGAATGAGGCATCTGCAAGCGGCACATTATGCTGCGTGGTGGATTTAGCCTTTGCTAGTACAAAAAAAAAAAGATTTCTGGGCTACACGCTGCTTTGATAGAGACATAGACCCACTGCCTCCAGTGGTGAGCATGGCTCCTCTGAAGCTGTGGGTAAATGTACCACTGCCTTGTTGGAAAGGTGATATGGGCAGAGCCAGCAGCCACAGCTGCCATTTCAATCTTAGAAATGCTGCAATTTAAAGCAATAGATTAACAATAAGACAGATTCAGATGGAATAAGACTTTAAATGGTTTACAATGTGTGTAAAATTGTACATAGGCTTGAAAGAGAAAAAAACAAATATATACAGTTATATGCAGTTATATAAAGAAATACATAGTTTTTAAAAATAAAGTCTTTAAAGAGATAGTAAAGGTATTATAAAAAAGAAGCCATGTGAAGATGTATATTACACACAGAATCTGGATTGTGTTGTCTTTGGGATTTTTAACTGCAGAGAGACATTTGATTGTAAAGGCTGCTGAGTTAAACCAACATGTATATTTCAAAGGTATCTTGACTTCAAAATTTGGATATAAGGATATGTTGATTTGGAAAGGAGGCTCTGCTTTTGTTTCCACAGAAAACAAGAGGCTATGGATTTGTTCCAGATTAAGATACATCAGGTTTGACCAGCCAAGACCCCCTGAAAGGTCTCTGATGACACCATGGCCCAGATGATCCAACATCCAGAATGGTTTCAAGGCAACTGGCTCAGGCAATACAGCCTCACGGACTATCCCATAAGCCTAAAATTTTCTTTGTGTCCCCTTAAGAATATAGCACCCTCATCCAGTAGGAAGTAGTATGAGAAGCTACGCCCAAATTCCCAAATATACCAAGCTGGCTTCAGAGATGGAATTGGTTCACTCCTTCTATGAATCCAAATATATTCCTAAAAGAAAAGGTTGAGAGATTCTTATGTCCCATATCAGAAAAGCCCTCTGGTGTGGGACAGAAAAAAAAACAATATTTTTATTTAAAGCAGGCTGATTATAAATGTAATCTCTTTCTAAAGAAGAAAGGGGGATATGATATGAAAATATAGGATGTGGATATGATTGGATAGAAGGGTACATTGTTGAACCTACTTTTGAAGAGCAGCTTGTTTAAGATGTTTTACATTGCTATAGATTTTAGTTTATTGATACAAATTTTTTTTTATGTTTACATTCCTTTGGGGCAACAAATTAAGAGAAAAAATAAAATATAAATCCTTATTTATCCACCATTCATTATTATCAGTCCTTTTTTGTAATATACTAACTCATTTGGTTGTACGTAATATCATATTAGGAGTTGGATTTACATTCCACTATGGTTCAATGATGATATCTTTTCTTTTTTTCTTTTTTCCAAAATAATTTATTAAGAGATTTTTCTATTCATTTTGTATACCAACCACAGATTCCCCTGTCCTCCTACCTCCCGCCCCCTCCTTCCCCCCCAATCTACTCCCCATTCCCACCTCCTGAAAGGCAAGGCCTCCCATGGGGAGTCAGCAGACCCTGGTACATTCAGTAGAGGCAGGTCCAAGCCCCTCCTCCCTGCACCAAGGCTGCACAATGTATCTCACCATAGGCACTAGGTTCCAAAAAAGCAGGTTCATTGCACTAGGAAGAGGTCTCCATCCCACTGCCTGGGGCCCCCTATACAGTTCAAGCTAAACAACTGTCTCACTTATCCAGAGGGCCTAGTCCAGTACCATGGGGCTCCTCAGCTATTGGTCCACAGTTCATGTATTTCCACTAGTTTGGCTACTTGTCTCTGTACGATATCCGTTGCTCATAGACTCCCTTCTCTCTCTCATCGATTGGACTCCTGGAGTTCCACCTGGGACCCAGCCGGGGATCTCGGCATCTGCTTCCATCAGTCACTGGATGAGGGTTCTATGATGACAGTTAGGGTATTCAGCCATCCGATACCTATTGATACAAATTTAGAGTTGATTTTGTTCTACTATATACATATATATATATATATATATATACATATATATAAGGTATTTAAGGTATTATGTTTATGTAACTCATTTAGATTGTAATGGATAATCAAGAAATACAGATTAATAATTAGTCTTCTATGATAGTCAAACTTACAGCCATGTTGATTAAGTTTTCTAGGTATACATAGATATAATTCAATTAGGTAGGTAATCTTCAAACTCTTCAAAGACCTACAGAATATGGCATTTAAAATGTTTTAAAAATGTAGACTTTCTGGACAGTGAGACATGTCTGCTCCTGGCAGCACCAGATTTACTTCAGAGAGGAGCATGGGCATCAAAGACACTCTATATAGAGTTTATCTTCTTCTTGGTAAAAATAGCCATTTGGGCAGGAAACTGTTCTTGCCTGGACTGCTTGATTGACTGGACATGCAGGACCCACAGGAATGTGACCACTGAACTTTGCTTGACAAAATGGTCTTTCAGGTTCCTATTTTGCAGAGGAAACTGCTAGACATTCTACAGGACACAGAGCGAAGTGACTGAGAGACCCTAGGTCAGTAGGTTGAATACAGATGCCCCAACTTTACAGAGGAACTTTGGATGACTGTCCAGGCTGCCAGATATCTCTTTCTACTCTTGCAAGACTCCCGAAAGTTTCTTCTATCCTTCTCCCATTTCTCAGGTAATATTATATCCTTCTGAGGTCTTTGATGTAGTTCAAGACTAGATAGTTATAATTTCTTTAGTTATGATAAAAGATAAGTTAGATATGAAACCTTAGACTCACAAATATACGATAGATATCGTCTTTAATTTTGCCAATTACAAATAGACTAGATATTATAACTATAATTCTTGCTTGATAATTGTTTTGTTATCTGTAATTTTACTATGTGAAAGTTAAAACCTTCTTTTTTGGAAAACAAAGGGGAAGTGCTGTGGGATGTTCTGTATGCTCTGAATGTGATGCTCTGATTGGTTAATAAATAAAGTGTTGATTGGCCAGTGGCCAGGCAGGAAGTATAGGTGGGACAAAGAGAGAGGAGAATCCTGGGAAGTGGAAGGCTGAGTCGAGAGATTCTGCCAGCTGCTGCCATGACAAGAAACATGTAAAGTACTGGTAAGCCACGAGCCACATGGCAAGGTATAGATTAATAGAAATGGGTTAATTTAAGATATAAGAACTAGATAGCAAGAAGCCTGCCATGGCCATACAGTTTATAAGTAATATAAGTCTCTGTGTGTTTACTTGGCTATGGGACTGGTGGGTGGAGAGATTTGTCTTGACCATGGGCCAAGGAGGACCAGGAAAACTTCAGATTACACTTCTGGCCTCTATGGACACCAGACATGCACATGCTGGATGCTTTTTGTCAATTTAACTCAAACCTATACATATCTGTGAAAAGAGAATCTTAATTGTGATAATGTCTCTATAAGATAGCCTTTAGGTAATCCTTTACATATCCAGAAGGTTCCTCCAGTCCCACTTGGTCCACTGTCCCTCAGCCACTTATAAAACAATCATTCAGAGGCTTAATATTAATTACCAATTGCATGGTCTATGGCAAGATACTTGCTAGCTAGCTCTTATAATGACCTATTTCTATTAATCTATTAGTTGCCACATGGCCATGGCTTATTGGTATTTTCACATCTTGCTTATCCTGGTAGTGCTAGTGTCTCTCTCTTCTCTCTTTTCTTTTTCCTGCCCCTCTTCTCAATTTCCTGCCTAGCTATAACTTGACTTGCCATAGGCCAAATGGCTTTATTTATCAACCAATCAGAGCAACACACATTCATGGTATACAGAAAGACATCCCACAGCATGTTTAGGGCATTTTCTTGGTTAATGGTTGATGTGGAGGGTACAGCTTACCCCTGGGAAGATGGTGCCACCCCTGGACAGAAGGTGAGACAGCAGAAAGAGCAAGCCAATATGAAGCATTCCTCTATGGCCTCTGCATCAGCTCTTACCTCTGAGTAACTGCCTTGAGTTTCCTTCCTGACTTCTTTTGATGATGGACTATGATGTGGAACTTTAAGCGAAATAAACCATATCCTCCTCAAGTTGCTTTTGGTAATGGTTCTTTATCTCAGCACCCTAGCTTAGTAACATATTAATAATTTTATTTATTTATTAGATAATTACTACTTAATCCATAGCTCAGACCAATAAGACAGTATAAAGAAATAAGAGGCATACAAATAAGAAATAATAATTAATATTTTCCCTATTGACAGAAAGTACAGACCTATACTTGAAAAACCCTAAAGACTTTTTGAGAAATCATTTAGATCTAATGAACAGTTTCAGCAAAGTAGCACAATTAAAAAATCAATATACAAAAATCAGTAGCCTAACTGTATACCAACAATCAATCTGTTGTTCAAATCTTAAGTGGTCTTATAACAAAAAACCCAGAGCCAGATATTGGGGTGAAAGCTGAAAGATCATAGAAGCAGAGCAAGCCACAACCACCACATATTACCTCACCAACTCCACAATCCTCTGACTGAGAGCCTCTGAGTCTTCACCCGAAAGAGTCTCAGCTGACCTTCTTTAGTTCCTATTTCCTCATGCCTTATATACCTTTCTCCACCCAGCCATGTCACTTCCTGGGATTAAGGCGTGTGTGCATCCCAGTACTGGTATTAAAGGTGTGTGCCACCACTGCCTGGCTCTGTTTCCAGTGTAGCCTTGAACTCAGAGAGATCCAAATGGATCTCTGCTTCCCAGGTGAAAGGATTAAGGATGTGTGTCACCAGTGTCTGGCCTCTATGTCTAATCTAGTGACTGGCTCTGTCCTCTGATCCCCAGGCAAGTTTATTAGGGTATACAATGTATCACTACATCAACCCATCAAGAAAGACATTATGGAAAAAATTCTACTATCAATAGTTTAAAAATACACAGGAATAATTCTAACAAAGGGGGTAAAAGACATCATAATTAATACTTTAAGCAAAATGTAGAAGACACTAGAGGATGGAAAGTGTTCTCATGCTTATACATTGGTAGAATTAATATTGTAGATAGGGTCATTTTTACAAAAAGTGGCCTATAAATTGTGTAAGCTCCATCAAAATTCTAATGGCATTCTTCACAGAAGTAGAAAAAAATCTACCATTTGTATGGAAACATGAAAGACCCTATAGCTAAAGCAATTCTGAACAAAAAGAGCAATAGTGATGGTATCCCCAATACCTGATCACAAGTTGTGTTAGTGAGCTAGGGCAACAACAACTGTTTTGTTTCGCTGTCACAGACAGACATGTAGACCAGTGGCACAGAATAGAAGACCAACAAATAAGCTCATAAAGCTACAGCCACCAGATATTTTACAAAGGTGTCGAAGAGCAAACCCGGAAAAAAGACAGCTTTTTTGTTTGTTTGTTTGTTTGTTTTTCAAGACAGGGTTTCTCTGTGTAGCTTTTCGCCTTTCCTGGATCTCGCTCTGTAAACCAGGCTGGCCTCAAACTCACAGAGATCCGCCTGTCTCTGCCTCCCGAATGCTGGGTATTAAAGGCATGTGCCACCACCGCCCGGCCCAAAAGACAGCTTTTTAAACAAGTGGTACAGGAAAAATGGAGTATCTGGGTGGGAAAGAATTGAACAAGATTCATATAGCTCTAGCAGAAAGAAAATTATTTAAAATGTGTAAAAAACCCTAATGTAAGAGTCAAAACCATGAAACTGCTATAGGAAAACACAGGCAAAACACTTAGAGACATAAGTGTAGGCAAGGTCTTTGTGAGAAGGACTTCAATAGAACAAGAAACAACCCCAGGATTGACAAATGGCATTGCATTAAGTTAAGAATCATTTTTTCAGCAAAGGAAACAGCCTGCACACCAGGAGAAATCCTTGCCAACTATGCATCTGACAGGGGATTAATATCTAGACTCTATAAATACTACAAAAAATAAATACTAAAAAAATACACACACACACATACAATTCAAATCATGCCGTCAATCAATGGGCTAATGAATTGAAGTGGCAGTTCTCAAAGGAAGAACTAGCCAATAATATTTGAATAGCCAATAAACATTCGAAACAGTGTTCAATATCCTAAGCCATCAGGATTATGCAAATTAAAACCACAATGAGATAGAGAAGCATCTTAGCTGGGCCCAAAGTTTGTTTTTATTTTATCTTATTTATGATGATGATGATTATAGATGCCTGTTTGTATCCTAATGACAAAGAGAAAGGGTGTACATCTGGGTAGGAAGGAAGTGGAAAGGATCTAGTAGGAGTTGAGGAGGGGGAACTGTAATCAAAATATACTGTATAAAAATATTTTCAATTAAAAAAATAAAAGTATGTAATAAAATTTTCCCTCCAAAATGCTTTGCCAATATTTGGTAATGATTTTTTAGACCTAAGTAATAAATATGGCATTCATAACTTCTTAAATTATTCACTTAATTTTCATGGTGAGTCATGATGGCAACAGTCTTGATTATAGGATGCTGACCAAACAAAATTCAGGTGTCAGGAATGATGGTGATGCCGGCCTCCAGCTATTTGCCTGGAAGACAGGATCTGTGGGAAAGAATGGACCTTGATTTGCTTATTGTGGTATAAGCTCAGCTGCACACCTAGATACATGTTTCCATTTGTACATTATTAGGTGTCTATTCCCACACTCA
This sequence comes from Peromyscus aztecus, assembly GCA_902168405.1. Classification (NCBI taxonomy): domain Eukaryota; kingdom Metazoa; phylum Chordata; class Mammalia; order Rodentia; family Cricetidae; genus Peromyscus; species Peromyscus aztecus. The sequence goes on along the minus strand of CABHPQ010156920.1, from coordinate 31,108 downwards.
GCTAGAGTGTAAACTTCACGAATTTACAGAGTTTATTTTTGTGCATCACAGTATCTTGAGGTATAGCAAAACCAGTCTGTCTGGTAAGACAATAAGTATTTACTAAGTGAAAACAAAACAAACCAATAATGCCCCTCCCCCATACCTACACTGAGACTCTGTCTCACACCACTCAACATGACTGCCATCAAGAAATCAAATGCTGTTGAGTATGTGAGGAAAGTGGAAGTTTATACATTGCTGGTAGGAAAGTAAAAAGGTGTAGCCATTCTAGAAGCCGGTAGGGAAGTTCTTCAAAAATAAAAGTAAAAATTGCTTAGCAGTTATGACACTCTTGGCTCCATATCCAAGAAACTGTAAGAAAAGAGACTGAGAGGAAAGAACAAGGTCCAAAGTTGTGATGACAAGGCAGGAGGTCTGAGTATATGTAACATGGAAGTAGGAGGTAGTGTTTGAAGCAGAAAGGGAGTCAACAGGAAGGGCTAAAGGGGGCAGTGTTGCAGTGAATAAGAGCAAAGTATGATCACACACACACACACACACAGACACACACACAAACACGTGAAAATGTACAATGAAACCCATTACTGTACTGCTAACTAAAATTATTTAAATTTTAACGAGAAAATGATAGAAGCTTCTCAGGAGGACTTGTAAGAAAAGGAAGTAAAGAATTTGATACTCTAGTCTCCAGTCACGTCTGCATAAAAGACGCTCTATAGCAGCTCCTGGGTGCATCCTCTCTTCTCCAGTGAATTAATGTTTTGAGTGATGATTCATGCACTGTACAGTCTGTTTTCCATGACTCCACTGATAAAATTGCTTTCCTCCTCCATGTCTTCATTTGCTGTCAGGACTTCCATAGCTCTTATATATTTCATTTTGATGTTTTGTTTTTTTGAGATTCATATTCAAAATTACAAAAAGTTTTCTCTAAGTTTATTTTATTTTATATATTAAAGTTAGTGAATACTTTTCAGCTGTATTGTGTGTGTGTATGTGTGTGTATTTGTACATGTGTAGGGTGCACATAAACAATACCCATGCTGAGGTCTGAGGTCAGTGTCAGTGTCTTCCTCAATTACTTTCCACCTTATTGTTTTGAGATAAGATTTTTCATTGAATCTAAGCTTGTTAATTCTGTTAAACTGACTTGTCAGCAGGTGCCGTGGATTCTCCTGTCTCTGAAGTGCTAGGATTCTAGGTGTGTACCCGCCCATACTTTTACTCATATTCCAGGGTTTGACTTCAAGTTTTCTTGCTTACATGACAAGCGCTTTATGGACTGGGCCTCCCAATTAACATTATTTTCTGTTATGTCATTTTCCCTACTTAAAGATATTTTTTTTTCCATGTTGGGATGATTACTTCTTGTCTCTTACCTCCCGCAACCTGATCCCAGGGACTTACAAGAGAAAGACATACAAGAAAGGAAGAAAATCAATTATTCCTGTGTGAAGATTGTGTGAGCCCATATTTAGAAGACTTTAAAGCCTCCATCAGTAGCAGACTTTTAGATCTGATCAACAAATCCAGCAAACTAGCAACATCTAAAGCAGCAATAGGCACAAGCTGACAGTAAAGCTGTTTAACTGAAAAGCCTTTTCTCTTTATTTTTGGGATAGAAAAGAAGAACAAGAACGGTGCTAGCAAAGAGGGCATTGTCACTATTCACATATGAAATAGTCCCTAAAGGCTCACGTGCTGGAGTCTTGGTGCTTATCTACTCTACCTACTCCTTGAGAGGTGACTGGATAAAGAAAGCACTATAACTTTCATGCAGGGCCTACTAAAGAAAGAAGCACCGTGGGTATGCCTCTGAAGGCCTTGCTATCTCTGTCTTTCTGCTTCCAGGCTTCTGTGAGGTGAGCAGTTGTGTTCTCCCACACCCATCTACCATATGTCCTATCTCACCTCAGTGTTGACTGAATACTCTGAAACCATTGGGGAACATAGATTTTTTTCTTCTCTAAGCTGTTTCTCTCAGGAATTTTATCACAATGATAATACTCTGACTATTAATAGGCATCTTGGATTTGACCTCCTGCTGTGACCTTGGTTAAGTCATCTCTCAAAGACTTGTATAATTATTAAGGAAAAACAAAAAACAAAAACAGGATTTGGGACTAGAAAAGTTCCAAGCTTCCCCTTGTTCATCCTGGGGTTTAATGTTCTCAGTTTTTGCCAGCTGCTTTGCTGTTTGGGTCCTGATGGGACACACAGAATGGTTGTAGAATTACCCTAAACTGAGTGCAAGACATTGACAATTGATGGTATTTGGAATAACTGTTGACAAAGGACACTGTAGCTTGGTGTTTGGGCTTCTTAGGGTGAGCAATATCTCACACTAAACCAATATCTATATCCCAAAATGCTTTTTTATTGGCTAGCTTACTGACTGTACATTTTACTTTTTTTCTGGCAGACACCCAGCATGGCATACATTTCTCTGTATATCTTAGGTTCAAAGTAGCAGTGTTGAGAGAGGATGGCCTCTCTGAAAGAGACGTGGGAACCTGACAGGACTTTGCTGCATATAGTTTGTGCATCTTGACAAGAAAAAAAGGACCTGTGACAGAAAATGCAAATAAAGACGTGCTTGAAGAGAAATATGGAGAGACGGGAGAACCAGACAGGATGTGAATGAATTTTAGGAAACCTCCTTTCTAGGAGCTGTCTAGAAGAGAAAATGCAGAGCAGGGAGAACTGACCAGAGGGCAGGAGCAGGATTGATGAGGAAGCCAGACAGCAAGGCAGAGAAACTGCCTTGTTTACAGAGAAACTTTGCTCAGTGGCAAAAAGTGCTGACAAGGTTGCAGAGATAACACACCAGGGCTCCAGCCCTGGATGGGGGACACTGTGTGGAGTAAGGGTCATCACAAAGGCAATAAATAGAATCCCATCAATTCCAACTAGTGCTGACATCACCCTAATTTTCAAGAAAAGTCACAGCTTCCAATTTCATGAAATCATTCTGTTACTGGGCCAAGAATGTTTTACTCTTTTCTTCTCTTGGGAGCAACTGTCTCTGAAATGGCCTCTCATTTTCCATTCCCAAGAAAATGCACTAAAGTCCCTAACTTGTTATCAGTGTCCTAGGCTTTCATGAAGGCAATTTGTTTTAATTTTAATCAAAAGGAAAAGAAACCTCAAGGAGTATAGGTAAGGTTTTGAAGTAATTGCATCTTAAAATCATTCAAAAAGTTTCCAGATGTATCCACTAACTGTGTAAATTCAATAAAAACTGACATGCTCATTAGCATCAACACCTATTGTTCTGGCCAGGAGCAAATCTGATCTTTCAATGTCCATTTTGCTTCAGTTCTTTCTCTTAATGATCCCCATCCCAGAGAAAAAGTCCATTAGCATGTACAGACACCTCTAACACACAGGGAAAGAGAGTAGGATGTGAAATGTGGAGAAAGACTACGGGTATTTCACTGCTTGTAAAATAATTTCAGAAGAAAAACATGCCGGGCAGTGGTGGCACACATCTTTAATCCCAGCACTTAGGAGGCAGAGCCAGGTGGATCTCTGTGAGTTCGAGGCCAGTCTGGTCTACAGAGCAAGTTCCAGAAGGCACCAAAACTGCACAGAGAAACACTGTCTCAAAAAACAAAACAAAACAAAAAAAACCCCAAAAATCAAAAACAAAAACAAAAACAAACCCATATCTGCTGAACAGATATAAAAGTCCCAGAAAATGCTTATTAAGGTCTTCAATAACTATGGTATTAGTGATTCATTCTCTACTTCATTCTGTGAGGACTTACAGGGAATATACATGTAGTAAAATGCTGGGAAGTGAGAGGGAGGGGAAATGATCAGTCACAGAACCATGTGTTTGGAGGATGATGCTTTGACTCCAAGCTCTGTGGTAAACAGGGGAGAGTGAGACATGTGAGTAGGGAGATGGCTCAAGTTATTGAAAAATTCAGAACATTTTAATTTTTAAGGGAAATATTTTTTTTCTGAGAGCTATATTCATTTTTAAAGGAGAAAATTACATATGAAATTTTGTAAAAGGTGATAGAGTAAACTGATGTTTGATTATGTAATATTTCTAGACTGGTTACAGTGACAAATATCACATATTCACTTCCAGGATCAGTTTTTGATTGGAGCCAGGGAAACATACATATCTGTAAAGTCAAATCAAAGCAGTTAGTTCTCTTGGATGCAACTATATAGAGGTTAAGTGCTAAACTTTAGAGGTACAACTTTATTTAGGTGTATAAGGCAACTGTGTTTCTCAAGTTTGGAGAATGCATTAAAATAAAATGAAATTCAAACATTTGGTGGATATTCCAGTTCTTGGCAAGATGGTTTAGTACACTCATTTTGTCTTGCTTTGATAAAAGCCAAGTGCAAGATTCAGGAAGCATTTGCTTGAGGATGTAAGAAACAAAGAGCACGGAGAGGGGTTAGAGCAAACACGTGCTATAGGTTGGGTCTGGAAGGCCCTGCAAAGACTTGTGGTTGAAGTGTGGTCCCTAATAGGGGATGTTATGGGAGCTTGTGGACACTACTTTTATTTATATTTTATTTTATTTTTAAATCATCCCTCTCTCTCTCTCTCTCTCTCTCTCTCTCTCTCTCTCTCTCTCTCTCTCTCTGTGTGTGTGTGTGTGTGTGTGTGTGTGTGTGTGTGTGTGTGTATGTGTGTGTGTGTGTTCTTGTGTATGGGGGGGGAGAAAGGAGGAAGGAAGAAAGAGGAGAGAGAGAAAGTCAGACACAGAGACAGAGAGACTGAGACTCCCTTGAGCCAGACATATCCTTTAAGATCAACACCCCAGTTCCCTACTTACTGAAGTTCCTCTGAAGTGTTGCTCACCAGTGCTAGAGAGATGACACAGTGGTCCAGAGCATGTATTGCTCTTCTGGAGGTCCTGAGCCAGTTCCTAGTACCTATGTTAGGCACCTCACAACAGCCTGTAAGCCAGTAACTCCAATTCCAGAGGACCCAACACCCTCTTCGGCCCATTCTTCCTTCCTCCTTTCTTCCTCACTCATATTTTCTGGCAGCCACAAGACCCAATAGTGTTCTCTACTCCCCCCTTCTCCCACCAAGCTATGATCCAGGTGACTATGGCGTGAATCTTATAAAACTAAGAGCCCAAATAAGCCTTTCCTCCTTTTCAGTCATTTCTTTGGGATATTTTATTACAACAACAGAAAGATGACTAGCAAAGGAAGAACTTCAGAATTCATGCTACCACAAAACCAATGGTGATTTTGCCACACAGTTCTTTGAGTACATTCTTACCTGAATTCAGTGTATCCAGGAATCAGAAGCCAGGTCTAGCCCAAACCGAGAAAGAACTCTGACTCAAGAAGCCATAAAGAGATTTGACAAGACTGATAGAATACAGAACCCTGTCTTTGTATCTACAGGTCTCAAGCCATCCTATGACAAAGGCAACAGCCAAGTAACAGAAAGTAAGAAACCTTAACTTCCCATCAGTGGAAGGAAGGATGATCATGATCATCAGAGGGAGGAGGGAAGGATGATTATGATCATCAGAGGGAGGAGGGAAGGATGATCATCAGATGGAGGAAGGAAATCCCATCACCTTCAATCCTTTCAATCCTTCTGCAATTTGATTTTGGATATGCACATAGATATGGAGAAAGTATGGACAACTAAATCCCCAATATTCTGGTCAGGCAGACAAAAATGGAGAACTCCAGGGAATCAGAAAATAGAGCTCTTAATAAGATAGAAATTTAATAAAATGACCCTTTAAAATTTAAGTGAGCTCTTGGTCTCACCCATGAAATGCAGTGTGTGAGGCAAATTTCCCAACCATATGTAAACTTGGAGAACTGAGCCAAGGAATATATTAATGGTTAATATCCAGTCTACCTCCTGAGAAATTCACAAGTGGGACACATCTGAGAAGTTCTACAGAGACTTTAGGAGCAATCTGTAGAAAACTGTTGAAGTGTGAAAGCTTGATTCAAACAGATCAATCCTAGTCAAAACAAAAGCATTGGCATTTTCTGTAGGATTTAAGTAAGACTGAGAGTCACAAAGGCATTCAAGTTATTTAGACAACAATTCAGAAATTTTCAGCATATGTGAAAATAACTATATTTCAACATATACAAGAAAAACATCACAATGCTGTAAGTGTTGGAAAATATGAAAAAGACTTAAATAAATTATTTGAAAGGTGCCTTTACGGCTGGGCGTTGGTGGCGCATGCCTTTAATCCCAGCACTCGGGAGGCAGAGCCAGGCGGATCTCTGTGAGTTTGAGGCCAGCCTGGGCTACCAAGTGAGCTCCAGGAAAGGCGCAAAGCTACACAGAGAAACCCTGTCTCGAAAAACCCAAAAAAAAGAAAAAGAAAAAGAAAAGTGCCTTTACAAGAATGGATTAACACTCTTTAAATTGCTTTATTACTATGTGTGTGTGTGTGTGTGTGTGTGTATGTGTTGTAAACTATGGTGCATGTGTGGAGGTCAGAGGGTAACTTGTAGGAGTCAGTTCGTCAGTTCACTCCTTCCACCATGTGGGGCCCAGGAATGAATTCTTGTTGTCATGTTCAGTGGCAATTGTATTACTCAACTAGCCATCCCACTGACTCTGGAGTAGCCCTTTGGAAATGGATATAGGAATAGAAAATTTCAGCAAAAGAAAGCATCTACATAGACAATAATTCTTAAAGCATAAAACACAAATAAGAAGGGGAAACTGACCATAATCAAAATGACCTTTAAAAGAAAATTAAAATTAAAGGACAAACTATATACTGGAAGAATATTTGCAATCTATGTGTTTTAAACACACTTAAATTCAAAATATAAATTTATTATCAACACTCTATAATAGGCAAAAACCCAAATCAAAAGGTAAAAAAAATACATGATCAAATATTTGAGCAAAGACAATGTACAGGTGACAAGTAAGTACAAAAAATTGCTTGTCTTCATTAGCTGTCAGAAAACTATAAATCAACACTGCAGTAAGTTACATTGCACAGTCTATTGGCATGGCCCAAAGTGTTGAGCTCCCATATGCTGTTTCAGGGAATGAAAATAATTCACAAACACTGGCATTCTAATTTTTAAATTATAAGGTTTGTTTAATTCTTATTATTTTTCAAGTGTATGGGTGCTTTAACTGTATGTATGTCTGTTCACCACATCAGATCCCCTGGAACTGGAGTGACAAGTGGTTGCAAGCCACCATGTACGGGTGCTGGAAACTGAACCTGGGTCATCTGAAAGACCAGCTGATGTGTGTAACTGCAGAGCCAACTCTCCAGGTCCTCACTTTTTTATTTTTAATAAAAAATGTTTATGTGCATGTCTGGGTGTAGGTATGTGCATATGAGTGCAGATGCCTGAAGAGGCCAGGCATTGAAGACTCCCTGGAGCTGGAGTTACAGACAGTTGTGAGCTGCCTGATGTCTGGCTGACATGGGTACTGGGAACAGAATTTAGGTTATCTGCAAAGGTAGTAAGCTCTCTTAAGCCTGATGTAATTCTATAGCTGTCCCCCCCATAGCAATTTTTTAAAATAAATTTAAACATTTATACAGTAACACAGCCACTCAATGCTATTTGTATAACATTTATGTTCACACAAAATCCTCTGTGTGTCAAATTTATATCATCTCTACTCATAATTGTTGAAGGTTGAGGCCACCTAATTAAATGAATGAATGAACAAATTGTGTGGTACAGCTATCAAATGGAAACTCTATTTTGTATAAAAGGGAATGGATTATCTACATACTTCAGCTTTAAATGTTTGAAGGAAAGAAGACAGCATCAGAAGGCAATGGAGTGTAGGAGCCCAATAAAATAGGATTCCACCAAAATATAAAGCTATAGAGATAGAGACCTTAATTGTCATTTCTAGTGTTAAAGTTTGGGGAAAAAATGAGTGTCAAATGATTCATGGAACAACTCTGGGGCTTACTGGAGAGTTGAATCTTCTTTGTAGTGGTGATTGAACAAGTCTATTCCTTTGTCATGTTATAGGATAAATAGGCAATTTTGATACATATAAATTCAAAACAGTATCTATGTAAAAATTATTGTGTTTTGAGCCAAGGAAGATTTAAATCTCATAGTTAATTAAACATAAAATATACATTCTTATATTTACAGCTCCTAAGGAAAATAAATACAAGGTGCAAAACTGATAAGGTTCAAAGCCATTGACTTCATGTGGCAGTTGATGGTTGGTATAACTGAATCTTCCTTGCTAACATGCCCTTTCAGGCATGTTGTTCTGAGTTCATTCCGTTTGTACTGTTTGCTGATCTAGCTCATCCCTCATTTTTATTCTAATCCAGTGAAGCATTTGTTTATATGGTGCACTGTGAAGATATCTGACTCTCATTTGGAAAACTACTTGTCTGATTTGCTTTGTATTTGCTTAAGCTAGAAACACAGTGCTACTTCACAGTTTTTAAAGGAAGTTGGAAATGTGGGTAGAAGTCATAGAGTGGGTTCTTGGCCAGGACATAAACCTTCTAATGGCCACAAGTTCAACCATGAATATGTTTCTATGTGTAGAGGTGAATGCTTAAGATACACTGAGCCCCATAAATGTATACAAATTTTAAGTGCCTATCAAAATTATTTGTGGAGAAAATTAAAAACATTAACTTAAAATGTTATATAAGACTTAATCAGTAAAAACATTGTGATATTCAGGTATTTGAAGAAACACTCAACTGAAGCATATTAGGGTTAGACAATGTCAGGCAATAAATAGCCCTCCTTCACAGTTTGAAGGCATTAAGGAGAAAGTATTCACCTATCATATGGGAGAGTCCCACCTAGGCACTGTTGGAAGTAAGAGGGTAAGGGTTTTTTAACAGATTCTGCACTCACCTTTTCTTGTTCATCCTTCACTCTAGGATCAGTTCTCCACATCAAGCTGATTCTCCTCTGGTGTGTGTGTGTGTGTGTGTGTGTGTGTGTGTGTGT
>CABHPQ010156920.1:0-22149 GCA_902168405.1 Peromyscus aztecus | reverse complement strand
TGTGTGTGTGTGTGTGTGTGTGTGTGTGTGTGTGTGTGTGTGTAACTAAGGATCTGATACAGGGCCACATGAATGCTTAGTAGATGTTGCACCAATGAGCTACATGTGAGCGTTACCTATGACTCTGACTGATGTCTCACACACAAACTCAGTGCTGTACAGTCTGTTGTAGTCTCTTCCCTTGTTAATCTGTAGTCATCCAATTCAGTGTGGAGAAATTATGAGTTTTTAATCTTCATATGTCCTAATATGGGTCTAGGATATTACATGCAAGGTTTTTGGAGCATAAAATATTGATAATTATTTACTTGACAGTAAATAACAGTCATATGATTTCCTTGTGTCCTAATTATTATTAATTATTATTATTATTATTATTACTAATCATTTTGGTTTCTCTTTCTTTCTTTCTTTTTTTTTTGAGACAGAGTTTCTCTGTGTAGTTTTGGTGTCTGTCCTGGATCTCACTCTGTAGACCAGGCTGGCCTCGAACTCACAGAGATATGCTTGGCTCTGTCTCCTAAGTCCTGGGATTAAAGAGATGCACCACCACCGCTCAGCCCATGCCCCAATTCTTACCACCAGAAGAACACAACTGGATGGACAATTCTAAACACACAGAGTCCTTCAGGTGGGGCTCTGACAAACATATCTGTTTTAATTTCCTTTGTGTTGCTGTCCTGATTTGTTCTCTATTGCTATATGATAAAAACACCATAACCAAAAGAAACTTGGAGAGGAAAGGGATTATTTCATTTTATAGTCCATTATGAAGGATGTCAGAGTTCATGGTGAGGACCTGGAGGAAGGAACAGAAGCAGAGATCATGGAGGAACATTGCTTGCTTCTTTTTTTCTTATACAACCCAATGGTACCTGTCTGGGGATAGCATTGCCCACAGTGGGATGGATTCTTCCACATTAAGCCTGAATCAAGAAAATTTTCCCACAGCTTGTGTACAGATAAAAAGATTTTCTCAATTGAGGTTCCCTCTTTCCAACTGACTCTAAATTGTGTCAAGGTAACAAAAACTAACATCATGACCAAAAACAACCTGGGGATAAAAAAGTTTATTTGGTCACAGTACAACATCACAGTCAAGGCAGGACTCAAGGTAGGAGTCTGACGCAGAAGCCACAGAGAAACATTTTTTACTGGTTTGCTATCTTTGGTTCATATTCGTCTAGCTTTCTTATTTAATCCAGAACATCTGCCTAGGAGTAGAACCATTCACAGTGGGCTGATCCCTCCAGTATCAGTTAGCAATTAAAAAATGACCACAGACATATGACAGGACAATCTGATGGAGGCAATTTCTCAACCAAAATTCTCCCTTCCCAGGTGACTATAGTTGGTGTTAACTTTGACAATAAAAATTAACCAATATAATTCGATGTAGCAGGAATCCTAAAAGTTCTTATTAATAAAATCAAATCTGAGGCCAGTTATTGGGGTGAATGCTGGAAGATCAGAGAAGCAGAATAAGCCACAGCTACCTCACCTTGTCAGTTCCTCAGCTGATCCTGTTTCCTCAGACTGGAAACTCCTCAGTCCTCATCCAGAATGGGTCTCAGCTGAACTGCGCTGCTCAAAGCTGAAAGCTTAACCAGCCAAATGCTTCTAGTTTCTGGTCTTCATGCCTTATATACCTTTCTGCTTTGTGCCATCACTCCCTGGGATTAAAGGCTCACTTTCTGGGATTAAAGGTGTGTGTCACCACGCCTGGCCGTTTCCAATGTGGCCTTGAGCTCACAGAGATCCAGAGGGATTTCTGCCTCTGGAATGCTAGGATTAAAGACGTGTGCTACCACCGCCTATCTATTTTTAATATTATGGCTGCCCTGTTCTCTGACCCCAGATAAGTTCATTAGGGTGCACAATATTTTGGGGAACACAATACCACCACAATTCACTCCTATCAACATGACATATAAACACATCTCTGTTAGACAATAACCTTTTATTTCTTTGTCCCCAAGATCACATGCTAATATAGTAATACAAAACAGAATACAACTTTAAAAGTGTAACAGTTAAAAAAATTCCAGCAATTTAAAAGTTCAAGTTAAACACAAAGAATCTTAACTGTGGATTCCTGTAAAATAAAGATAAATTATATACTTTTTTATTCTAAAAGATAGGAATAAGGGCACAATTACAATACAATTAGATCAGAACAAGGGTGTAAAGAGCTCAGTGTCCAACGTCTCGGGCTCACTTATGATTTTCTGGGCTCCAGAAGGTTTGGGCAGTTTCACTTTTCCTGTTCTGCCACCTGCAAGACACACAGCTGCTCTCATAGTCCTTGGGTAGCTCTGCCTTCTACATGTCACTGTCTTTGGTGGTTATTCCATGATTCCTGCCATCCTCAGTGTCCTGAGGTCTTTACTCTAACTGAGGCTTTCTCATAGTGGCCTCTCATAGTGCCAAGTCTTCTCCCATAGTATCTCTAAAGCCAGTAGCACATTGGAGATTCTTACAAACTGCCAAGTTCAACTGTTATCTTGAGATACAGCCTTCGGTCCCTCTGGACAACCTCTGTGTGCTGATCCTAAGAAATTTTTTTTTCTCAGAAGATTTTGATTCAATGATACTGAGTTCTTAATAATCAGAGACGAATTTTCAGCTCCAGCTAACTGCATCTATTGTCCCAGTTAGACAAAAGTTTCATAATCCACTGATTCTTAATCCCAAATATTATACCAATAATCTTGCTATAATCCTTTCTTCATTCTGGGATACCACAAACCAGGCCTCCATTTATTTCTACTTTTTCATTTTCCAAGCTTCCACAGGAAGCCATTGTATTCTGAGGATTCAGAGTCCTTTCCAACTCTGAATTCCTGAATTCCTTCATAATCAAAGCAGCAATCACACTCTTCTGGTACTAAATGTTGTCCTTGTTTGTTTTCTGTTGCTCTGATAAACGCAATAACTAAAAACAACTTGAGGAAGGAAAGAGAATGTTTGGCTTTTACTTCCAGGTAATAGTCCATCATAGAGAGAAGTCACACAGGGATGTAAGCAAGGCGGGGATGAAAATAGGGCAGGAACTTGAAGCAGAAACCATGAAGGAACACTCGTCTATTCTCAGCTTCTTATACACATCATACTTGTCCAGCAATGACACTGCCAACAATGGGCTGGGTCCTTCTACATCAATTAGCAATGAAGAAAATACACCACAAATATGCTTCAGGCCAATATAATAGAGGTAATTTCTCAATTGATGTTCACCTTTCCCTGGTAATTTCCATTATTGACAAATTGACAAAAGAACCCAACCAGTATAGCATCCAAGTGCTGATGTGTATGCTTTCTCACTCCATTTTAGAAAGGGGACAGGAAAACCTTGATTCCTTGAGAATCATTTTGGGGTTTCACTAGTCCTTTTGACTGTAAGTAATTTTCTCTGACTGAAGCATGATGTACTGTTTCCAATTTTACAATCAGGGCTGTCTTCTTGGCTTTGTGTTTTATGTCCCTTGAAATGTAAGCGTGTGAATTTTGGTAGGTAAGTGCTCTCTGGAGTCCTCCCTGATCAATCATGAATTATCCTTCAGTGCTTTTTGTTTGTATAGTCTAGGAAATCTATTAATTTGGAAGTTCAATTAAATTTGCTTAAAAATCCCCCACCGAAGAGATAAAAGTATCTCTACACTTTCTCATGCAGATGAGAAAATTGAGTGTCAGATAGGCTAAAACATTCCAAAGTTATGAGTGTGGATGCATCAGAATTCAAAGATCATGTTTCCTCCATCACTGATGAGAAACATACTTGACTCAGTCTTTTGTCCTTGTTTTCCCCACTTTCATCTCTTGTTCTCAGCATCTCATATTTCTTCATTAGTTAGCTCTTCAGATATTTGCTTCCTACCTAATACTAGTATTTATTCAATAGTGACTTTGCATTTTTAGTATTTTTGTTCAGGTTAAAGTATTTTTAAATATATAGTGCTTCCTGCAAATTAATAAGATATGGAATTTTTTTTAAGACTCTAACAGTCCTGAGAAAGATTAGGTAACACCATAAGGGAGCCCTGAGAAGCAACAGCAATATTGCTTTTTTCTACAAACAGCTTTCTTGGTTTAATATGAACAAATAGCTCATCTTCAGTTTTAAGCATAACCAGCAATTTACCACATGTTTCTTATTTGAGATCCCCCCAAAATCAAGGAATTTCATGCTTTTGCAACATTTGTATTTTGTTATTCTTCTTTCCCTAAATGGTTTGTAGTGATATGTCAAGTTGTGTTCAAGGTCAGGGTATAGTGCTATAAATAGTCATTTGGAAGAGTGTAAAACCCAGTAGTATTTTCAGGTAATGAGGTACAAGACAAACTCTGAGGCTGACATTTTTACTAGTGCAATCTCTTCAACCTTCTGAAAGCAGGGGACTCAGAGAATCTCTGCAATGTCATGAAGTTTTAACACTGCTTTAGAGGGATGGCACATTTCCATTTATAACTTGTTTTTAGCACTACCATTTAATTCCCAACAATTGCTTGGGTTTGACAATTTCTGATTTAACTGCTATCTCTTTTTCTGTGCTTTCAAGAGTAAGATGATCATGCAGAGTTTTATACACTCTGGACAGTTCTTGTAAAAGTTTACCTGCATGATTAATTTCTTGTGGTCACAGTGTTTGAGTAAAAGCCCAAGTGGAAACAACTCACTAGTCCTGTCACAGCCAATTTCTAAAGGATGCTTTGTCATGGGTGTGAATATAGTCCTATAACTGGGAGAGCATCTTTCCATAGATGAGGGTGGCTAATAGGACTAACTGAACTGGATGTCTGTTCAAGTAGTTTCCAGGGTCTATGCAGGCAGACAGCCCTATGGTTAATTACGATGGTTCTGGCTCCTGTAGTTAATGCAGTGTCTTTCTTGAGAGCTTAGATGTTTGAAGGCTTTACTCTGTGGGAAGCTTTTACCCCAAGATATCTGTAGTTATCACTGCATAGTTCTAGTAGCTTCCATGCTGATGGACAGCTGCCTCTTGTACACAGTCAAGTACCTCCAATATTTTCCTGACAGGAAGTGATTATTCACTTATTTGTTTAGTACTTGCAACCTTTTTCTACCAAAAATTTAGCAATACTTCATTTCTTATGTACTGCTTGTTAATTATAATGCCAGATGGTTGTGTCAATCCTAGATACCCATTTACCTAGTATAAGTTGGCTTGAAATCTCAGTCACCGAAGGTGTATAAATGTATAGATGGTTTTCCAAGTTTAACACCATGCTTAAGAGTGATGTTATAACATGAACTCTAACCTTTCTATAGAAGAGGGTTTCATTGGGCTAGGGGAAGGGCTTATTTCACCTTATGGTTGGTTCCACAGCACTGTGGGTAGTTATGGCAGAAACTCAAACAAACAGAAACCTGGAGGCAGTAGATGATGTAGAGGTCATTAGAGGAATGCTACTTACTGGCTTGCTCCTTATAATCTGCTCATTCTGCTTTCTTATAGCATCCAGGACCACCATCCTAGAGGTGGCACCATGCACAATGAGCTGGGCCCTTCCATATCAACCATCATTCAAGAAAATGCACTCTCAGCTTGACCATGGGCCTGTCTGGTGGGAGCATTTTCTCAATTGAGATTTTCTCTTCCAATATGACTCTAGCTTATGTCAAGTTGACATAAAACCAGTCAACCAGTCAACACATTTCTCTTTGTAACTTGTATATAGTAGTGAGAATAAGTTATTGGAAAGTTTAAAGAAAGTGGTTTGCCTTGATTATAACTCACTTAGTTTTAATTTATCCTTAACAGGCTGGGATGATCTGGCTGGTATATGTTTTAGTTGGGGAAGGGATAAAATCCATTTACTCATGGCTATTTGTTTACCTATTCATTTGTTCATTAGTCAATGAATCCTAAGTGGGAATGTACCAAGTAGAAATGTTGTCAGTCTGTTTATAAGAAAGAGAAAGACATGGCTCCTGCATGTAAGCATATCTTATGTTTTAGAGAATAAGCATATGAAAAATATGTGAATTAATAACTAATTTCTCAGAGCCGGGCAGTGGTGGCGCAAGCCTTTAATCCCAGCACTCGGGAGGCAGAGGCAGGCGGATCTTTGTGAGTTCGAGGCCAGCCTGGTCTACAGAGCGTGATCCAGGAAAGGCGCAAAGCTACACAGAGAAACCCTGTCTTGAAAAACCAAAAACCAAAAAAAAAAAACCTAATTTCTCTTGTTTTTTTTTCTGATATTTTCTATTGTAAATAGTGAGAGAAGAACACTGTTGACTTACTACTTTAGACTACATTAGAACTTGTATATCACATGGTAGTAGCTTCTTGCTGTGGGATGTTCTGTATGGCAAATGTGTTGCTAATAAAATACTGATTGGCAGTGGCTAGGCAGGAAGTATAGGCGGGGCTAACAGAGAGAATTAAAAGAACAGGAAGGCAGAGGGAGTCACTGACTGCCAGCCGCCACCAGGACAAGCAGCTTGTAAAGATGCCGGTAAGCCACGAGCCATGTGGCAAGGTATAGATTTATAGAAACGGATTGATATAAGCTATAAGGACAGTTAGCAAGAAGCCTGCCACGGCCATACAGTTTGTAAGCAATATAAGTCTCTGTGTTTACTTGGTTGGGTCTGAGCGGCTGTGGGACTGGCAGGTGAAAGAGATTTATCCTGACCGTGGGCCAGGCAGGAAAACTCTAGCCACAAATGGCGCCAGAACGTGGGGCAGGAATTTCCACTTAAAACCTGAGAAAGCGTAAAAAGAAGATTCTAAAACGGAGCTAAAACAGCTTCCTAGTTGTCTTTCTCAAGTTAGCCGCAACCTGTGGGCTTGAACTACTGTATGACAGGTTCCTGGCATGTGCACTCGACCTGTAGTATGGCGGGAATGAGGCCTCTGCAAGTGGCACATTAAGCTGCGTGGTGGATTTAGCCTTCTCTAGTACAAAACAAAAAGAAGAGGTTTCTGGGCTATACGCTGCTTTGACAGAAGCATAGACCCACGAAGGCTCCCAGAGCTGACGGTAAACATATCACCGCCATGTTGGGAAGCTGAGGTGGGTGGAGCCAGCAGCCACAGCACCTTTACAGTCTTAGAATGCTGCAGTTTAAAGTAACAGGTTCACAATAAGACAGATTCAGATGGAACAAGACTTTAAATGCTTTAAAATGTGTGTAAAATGTACGTAGGCTTCAAAGAGATAAAAAAGAATATATACAGTTATATAAAGAAATAGATAGTTTTGAAAAATGAAGTCTTTAAAGAGACAGTAAAGGTAGTATAAAATATAAGCCACGTAAAGATGGATATCACACAGAGAATCTGCATTGTGTTGTCTTTGGGATTCTTAACTGCAGAGAGATATTTGATTGTAAAGGAAGCTGAGTTAAACCAATATGTATATTTTAAAGATACCTTGACTTCAAAATTTGGATGTAAAGATATGTTGCTTTGGAAAGGAGACTCTGATTTTGTTTCCACAGAAAGCCAGAGGCTATGGATTTGTTCCAGATTAAGATACATTAGGTTTAACCAGCCAAGACCACCTGAAAGGTCTCTGATGACACCAAGGCCCAGATGATCCAGCATCCAGAACCGTTTCAAGGCAACTGGCTCAGATGATACACCCTCATGGACTACTCCATGATCCTAAAATTTTCTTTGTGTCCCCATAAGATACAGCGCCCCCCTCCAGCAGGAAGTAGTAAGAGAAGCTACGCCCAAATTCCCAAATTATATGGAATTTACTTTGTTAAGGTTAAAACCTTCCTTTTTGAAAAAAAAAAAGGGGGGGGAAGTGCTGTGGGATGTTCTGTATGGCAAATGTGTTGCTAATAAAATACTGATTGGCAGTGGCTAGGCAGGAAGTATAGGCGGGGCTAACAGAGAGAATTAAAAGAACAGGAAGGCAGAGGGAGTCACTGACTGCCAGCCGCCACCAGGACAAACAGCTTGTAAAGATGTCGGTAAGCCACGAGCCATGTGGCAAGGTATAGATTTATAGAAATGGATTGATATAAGCTATAAGGACAGTTAGCAAGAAGCCTGCCACGGCCATACAGTTTGTAAGCAATATAAGTCTCTGTGTTTACTTGGTTGGGTCTGAGCGGCTGTGGGACTGGCAGGTGAAAGAGATTTATCCTGACCGTGGGCCAGGCAGGAAAACTCTAGCCACAGCTTCTACATTATATGCCCACCTGAGTTTATCCCTCTACAATAAATAACTAAGAAAACAATGGTAATAACAGTAATATTAACCATAAAAAATAGAAACACTCATACAACCCAGAGACCTAGATAAGTGAACATCATTTTTTTAATGCCTGAACTCAGAAAGCTGAAGCTGTCATTCAGTCAACACTTAAATTAGGGAGAAGAAAAGCATTAGTTTTGGAATCCTCATGGTTTCTATATTCCAATTTTGTTCCAGTGTAACTTGGAGAAGAAAATAGTGTTTTTGATTATTCTAGAGGTTTATACTTTTACTAGATAAGTTTTTTACTTTACAAGACTCTGCTATGGTCTTTGGAGTATGAAGACAGACAACATAGGAGAAATAAAGAATATGTTTGGGAAAGCATAATACAAAACAATGTGACAGGCTTAGAGAAGGAGGAAAGGACAAGAGCTGTTGTCACACAGAAGAGAGAATATACTTGAATATGCCTGTGCTTTCCAGGGAAAGATTTAATAAAGCAGGTAAAGCTGACCTGGATATAGAGAGTCTTTAGAGTATAGACAGAAATAAAAGGGAAGGTGGCAGTTTAAGGCAGAACAAACTGTATTACCAGAGATCATTTATTATTTATTTAGTAGACATATATTGAGTACCAGTGGTATGAGTTACAGCCTGCAAGTATTTTTTAACCTGAGAAGACAATGAAGATACATGCTTACCTAGTAAAAAATGGTAAAATATGATAAATTTGATAAGAGCAATGAGTTTGGGAGACACTGAGAATAGAGAAGAAACAATTTATTTTGATTAGAAGGTGGAGGAGATTGCATTTGGCCTTATTTAGGGAATAAATAGGAATTTTGTGAGCAAAAAGAGAAGAAATGATATTTCAGAGAAGGGAAAGAGGACTCTGCCTTGTTCAAGTTGGTGTTTCTGAAGATTCATGGGCTACTTCTATGCTTCACTTACTGACTTACAGTCCCTCCTAAAGGAATGTGGTGCTTGCCTTATAAATATTTTTTTTGAGATTGATAAAGGCTAAAACTGTTGGTAACAATGAGGATGTGATATGGCTTATTGGGGAATAAAGAGTAGTTTGTAACAACTCAAGGGGTGTGAAACCAAAGGATGGAAGGGTGTTGTGAGAGGTCCTGGAAACACTCATCAGATTATCATGGGAGATGAGATTGATTTATAGTGTAACGTCTGCAATGCAAATAAGGCAATTTAGCGTCCAAACACATATGAATCCTCAATGGTGACATTCAAACCTTTCATGAAGTTTTCTTTCCATTTCTAAAAGTCTCATGTTGAGAGCGATTATGTTTTAAGCTTCCAAAATTACATATATTTGATATTATACTTAGTATACATACTCCTAAAGGAATTGAGCACTCATTATGCTTAGACTTATGGAATTTACTACAAATAAAAAGTATTTATGAGAAAATTGAATTTAGGATAATTTATTCATTTACAAAGCCAAATTAAAGGTTTGGAAAGATGGTTCAATGGTTAAGAGCATTGGCTGCTCTTCTAGAGGTCCTGAGTTCAACATGGTGGCTCACAACCATCTATAGTGGCATTTGATGCCCTCTTCTGGCATAGTCATACATACAGACAGAACACTCATATACATAAACTAACTAAATAAATATTTAAAAATGCCAAACTAAATGTGTGGTTCATTTGGTTCTATTAATATTTTCTTGGAATGTCTCATCTTGCTGATTGTCTTACTGTCCATCAGGTACCTTGTATGAAGGAGCAGAGCCTGTTGTCCTTCCTCATGGCTCTATCTAATGATATAGGATTGTGACAGGTATGTTATGTTGGTTAACCTCCAGGGTTAAGATGTTAAAGTATGAACTGAAGTCAGAGTAGAGATGTCCCTAATAAAAGCAGGCATATCCTTGGGCCAGTGTTATTTTGGATTACTGTGAAAACCTGTGATGTGATTTTATGATGAGATTGAAGATCTTATGAAGGTGGTAGAGAGGGGTAGTAGGAGCTGCCATGAAGACATCTAATGTCTGCACTGGCCAAGCACTCAGGAGTCTGGAATTGAGAGCCTGTGCAGGTCTAGGAGATGGTGATTTTTGAAGTAAATAGTGGTGACAATTGTGTTTCTATGTATGCATTTTTTGACCTTTGATATCTTCACAGGGTTCTAGAAAATGTACAGACAGAGCAACAACTGGAATCATAAAATTTCCTCTCAAACTTGTATGTTGGAGACTAGAGATCAAATACGATTCAGGATCCTAAAAGAGTAGAGCATTCATTATGCTTAGATTCATGGAATTCATACACACTGCATCTAACCAAGCATAAGAACTGTCTTTGCCTCATGGTAGAGCAGAGAGAAACTAAGAAAAATCTAAGTAACTCTTCTGGGCCAGATGATGTCAGTCATTAAAGAAGCCCCACCACTTCTGCTATCTTTCCAGAGCTCTGAAAGATATCAAGTGTAACAAGCTTGGAATATCCACAGATATGCTATACCATTTGACCAACACCAGTTATCTCATCATCATACCCAGACCTGCACAGACTACAAGGCAGGGAGTTCCCAGGCACCTGACCAGGGAAGAGATAGTGATTTGCCTGACTTTAAGGGACTCTGGGTCTATAAGCAGCTACTTTCCAGGTAACACATGGTTGAATATAGAGTACTTTTAAAGACAGGAAGAAAGCAGCCTTGGTGTTAGTATTACTGTGCCTTATCAGACTTAACAACATGCAATTATCACTCTTCAGGGAGATATCAGTCTGTGGCTGATAGTTGAGAATCTGGAATGTTAGATTTGAAAACAACCATGGAAATAGGTTGTTTGAAATTCTCAAATTGAAGGAAGAGAAAGTGGAGTTCATGTGGATGAGGGGACTTAGCCAAAAGCAGAGTGCTGGCTAGAGACAAATCTATGCTGGGACCCAGACGTCTTGTCTGCCTACTTCAATAGACCCTGGAAATGACCTGGAAGTCCCACCATAATATTGTAACAGAAAACATGCTATAAAATCAAGTGTGTTGTCTCAAAGTGTCAACAAATAACAAGACTACTGGGCATCTATGGGAAAGTTTGCCTCTCTTCAGTTGCCAGGGAATGCTCACAAATAACAAAACTACTGGGCATCTGTGGGGAAGTCTACCTTCAGTAGCCAGGGAATGCTCACAGCTGTATTTATTTCTAGAGGATAGTAGTTATTTCTAAAACCAACAGCTGTGTAGGAACATGTTTGCTATCAATGACTGTGACATTTAGGACTCTTTAGATAGAGGTGAGCCTGGTCAGTTCTTAGTTTAATTTGTTTTCAGTAAATGTACAGTAGACTTGAAGTCTTTCTGACTATGTTCCATTGGCACATGTCACGGAAATGGGTACTAAACTAAGAAGGAACATACGTGGTAAAATCCAGTTTAAGTAACTGACTCCTTTGTGACTTTTGGCAGGTTGTTCATCAGTTGGCACCTCATCCCTACATCACAATCAGGGATTTATAGCTGCCTTTCCAGCCTTGCAAGGCTGTCTTTAGTGGTTAGTATTCTACAGTATATGATAATGCATAAGATGGGCCTTTGTGAACACTGGCTTTCAAGGTGATTACTCTGGAATTCCATGATACCATCCATTACCTTTAAAGGAGAAGGAATAAATTTGATAAGCCAGAATTTTTATATAAACATAAATATAATATGTATTATTGAAAATAATTATTTCCATACAATATATTCTGGTCATGGTTTCTCCTTTCCCAACTCCCTCCAGATCTTCCCCACCTCCCCTCTCACCCAACTTCATGCCCTTCCTTTCTTTTTCTCTTCAGAAAACAATCAGGGAAACAAACATATAGCAAACAAAACAGAATAAAATATAAAAACAGAGACAAATCACAAGAAACACACACACACACACACACACACACACACACACACACCATAGAAACACAATGTTGGAAATCAAAAGACCAGTAAGACAAAACAAAAAATGCCCAAACAAAGAAATATGAGTCTACAAAAGATATTACTGAGTTCCTTTTGTATTAGCTATCTCCTTTTGGGCATGGGGCCTGCCCTTAAGTGTGGTTTATATACCCAGCAAGACACCACTGGAGAAAACTAAGTGGTTATAAATTGGAGATAGCTTTTTGGTTCATCATGGGAGCTCATGTTCATTTTCCCCTCTCAGCACTGGGGCCCCATTTATCTTGGATCTATGAAGGCCCTGTGAATGTTGCCATAGACTTTGTGAGTTCCTGTGTGTGTGTGTGCATTATTTCCTGTTGTACATTATTTCTTGTTGTATCTGAAAAGCAATGCTTCCTTGTTGTCCTTCATTCTCTCTAGCTCTTACAATCTTCCTGCTTCTACTTCCACACAGTTCACGAACCTCGAGGGGAAGGGTTTGATGAAGACGTCCATTTTGGACTGAGTATTTCAAACTCTCTTACTCTCTGCACATTGTCCAGTTGTGGTTATCTCTGTTGATTACCATCTACTACAGGAGGGAGCTTCAGGAGCCAGGATTCCTGCTGCAGAGTTCCCTTCCATGTTTAAGGCTTTGTACCTAAGGTGTTTCATATTTAACACACACAATTTCTACAACAATCTTATGAAGTAGGTGATGTTATTAAATATTAAAAACAATCTAAATTGAAAATCAAGTTTTATAGCTGGTCATGAGGCCACTGACTTTATATTTCACCCCAATGATTCTGACCCCTAGTAGAACCTTGCATCTGAGCAGCCCACTGCCTCTTGTAGTTTAGGGTTCCGTTGGTCATCACCGGGTTTGATGATTTATTTTCCAGCAAAAAGAATAGATTGTGAAAAATGGTCAAAATGATGGACCAGACTGTGAAGCTGCTTTGCAGCCCTGGGCTAGTCAGGTCCCAGTCTGGTCATTTTGCCTCCTACTCCAGATAGCAGTGTTGTTTCTCCCACTGTTTTATCACAAAAATGTAGTGATGAAAGCCTCCCCTGTACAGCCCCCGTGAAGCACAATGTTTACAAAGACATCTCACTGATCATCGCCACCAGAGCCCTTGAGTGCTCTGGCCCTGCAGACAGTACTTGTTTTACTGGCCTAGAGGAAAGAACCTTTTAACAAGATCAAATGAGCTACCTGCGAAGAAATCCAGCATCTCAGTCTCTTGGGATGGAGAAGTAGCTTTATATTTTGGGTTAAATTTTGAGAACTGTTGGATTTTTCTGCCCCCAGGGAAGAGAGATGAATGCACATTAGGTCTGTCCCTCTCTGTGATCTCACTTTCAATGGCATTGACTTTCTGTAGTCAACTGTCTTTCAAAAATAGTGAGGTGAAAATTCCAGATATAATTTGTATGGGTTAGGTTGTATGCCATTCTGAGGAGTGTAATAAAATCCTGAGCCTCTGACTCTCCTTTGCATAGAACATGAATCTTACTTGTCTATAGTGTTCATGCTGAAGCTCTGTGGCAATCACCTGCCCATCCATCATTAAGTAGCCATCCATTATCACATCCACTGTCTGTTGCAGTATCTCAGAGCTTCTGTTCTGGTAACTTGTGTTTTACTTAATACTAGCCCCTAAACACCTGAGTAAAAATGCTAGTATGTAAGACGAATTGCTAAATGGTCTTATTAATAAAAACCCAGAGCCAGATATTAGGGTAAAAACTGAGAGATCAGAAAAGCAGAAAGAATCCAGCCATGTTCTTACCATTTGGAAATCCTCAGCCAAAGAGACCTACTTCCTGTATATATATATACCCTTGCCTATATGCCTTTCTGTTCTGTATCTCACTTCCTCTCTCTGCCCAACTCTGTCACTTCCTGTCTGTCTATACAGACCTCCAGACCTCTATGGTTAGTGCTTGGATTAAAGGCATGTGTCACCATGCCTGGCTCTGTTCCCAGTCTGGCCTTGAACTCACAGAGATCTGGATGAATCTCTGCCTCCAGAATGCTAGTATAAAAGGTGTGTGTTACCATTGCCTGACTTCTATGTTTAATATAGTGGCTGGCCTTTTCCTCTGTTCCTCGGATAAACTTTATTAGAGTGCACAATATATTGAGGGACACAATATAACACCACAATAGTAAATTTGTTATATTATTATTAAGTCCTCTATTTTATGATGAATTATTGTTTTTAATCTCATACTGTATTTGATCCACAAATTAAAACTTCATTATAACTATGTATCTGTAAGGAAATATAGCATATATGGGGTTCAGTACTAAATGAAATGGAAATTTCAGGCATCCACTAGGGGATTGGTTACATAAACCCCATAGACAGAGATTGAAGATCTCTTTTATATTGAAGTTTTTCTTATAGATAAAATTACATATTGCAAAATTAACTTACCACATTTTGTAGAGAGGGATACTTGCTGGTGTAAAAACTTGAATTCCTTGTCTGGCTATGCCACTTAAAGCTGCTACACATGAAATACCCTTTGTGTTTCCATCTCTTTGAGTATAAACTGAAGATCACAATGTTTTCCTATAAAGGAAAACAAAGAATTAAAAAAAAACATTTTTGTCACCATTGATACATAGTAGGTTTCATTTCTCTTAATTCTCTGGATGAGAAAACAATAAATAGTTCATTTCTGTATAATTGTGTGTGACCACACACCCTGTGTCCCAGATTCATTATGCATTAATTAGAAAAGATGAAAAACTTGGATCTGAAGTTCTTTAACATTCCTTCCAGTTCAAAAATTCAATGTGTCCAAGACTGATTACTTTATACCCTGTAACTATAAGAGTTTGGGTGGCAAAAACCTGAGATATTTTGGAAAACTCATTTGAGTGAATTTGACAATGTTTTATTGATAAATAAAGATACCTTACTAATGAAACAGGAGAAGGATACCATTGCTCAATCTTTTATCTTGAAGGTTCAGGAAGGTTGCATATATGTCTCCTGTTCTGTTGCTGTAACTAAATAAATGGGAATGAATACAGAACAAAGAAAAGATGTGCATTTGGTTCACAATGTTGCTTAAGGGTACAATGTTAACATTAGTTCAACTCTGGGCCTGGTGTCACAGTGGTGGAAGTATGTGTATGGAGAGAGTCACATGTGATGTGGTGGTTTGAATGGGAAATGTCTCCCATAGGCTCCTGCACTTGAATACTTCATCCCTATTGGTCTTAAAGGCTATGGAACATTTAGGAGGTGAAGCCTTGCTGGAGAAGGTGTATAATTAGGTCTGGGCTTTGAGGGTTCATAGCCT
Organism: Peromyscus aztecus; assembly: GCA_902168405.1. Taxonomy (NCBI): domain Eukaryota; kingdom Metazoa; phylum Chordata; class Mammalia; order Rodentia; family Cricetidae; genus Peromyscus; species Peromyscus aztecus. Next base: position 6,755 of record CABHPQ010156920.1, on the reverse strand, counting down.
CTCCCTACTTCTTGCTGTCTCTTTGCTTCCTGCATGTGAATAAGTCTTGATTAAGAAGCAGCCTGTTCCTGCTGCCATACCGTGTTGTCCCCACCATGACAAACACTATTCCAATGGAATAATAAAGTGAAAATAAATTATTTCTTCCCCAAGTTGCTTCTGGTTAGAGTGTTTTGTCACAGCAACAGGAAATACCTAATACACATGAAGCAGGAAGCTAGAGACTGAGAAGTGGGCAGCTTTACTGTTTTATAACATTTTGCTTTTCAGAACTAACTTAGGGAAGCATGAAAAATTCCTAGGTCTCTTCTAAGGGCATTGGCACCCAAATAAACCCGCCACTCCTACAAGGCCCCAATTTAAAAAGTCTCACTGTGTTGATTTAAATGAGAAATGTCCCTCATAGGCCCACACATTTAAATACTTACTCCCTAGTAGGTAGTGCTGTTTGGATAGGAAACTTTAGGACAAGAGCCTTGCTGGAAGAGTTATGCCACTGGAGAAAGGCTTTGAGAGTTTTTCACCTTGCTCCACTTCCAGTTTATATTCTCTGCTCTGTGAGTGCAATTGAGTTGTGATCTTTCAGCTTCCTGCTCCTGTTTCCATGTGTTCCCTGCAATTATTGACATCTACCTGTCTGGACCTATAAGCCAAAATAGCCTCTTCCTTAATTCTATAAGTTGCTTTTGGTCATGACATTTTATCATAGCAACAGAAAATTGACTAATTCACTCACTGTACTCCATAAAGCTTCTCATGGATGAACCCTGGAAGGATGAGCCACATCCAAGATATAGGAGATTATACATGGTCATGAACTTCCCGGACAACACATGTCTGTCTTTTCACCTGGCTGTGCAAACTGAAGGTGAGTAGCTATGTATCATTTCTGATCAGGACACATAAAAGATTATTAGCATATATTATTTACTCTATATATTTTAGTTGATTCATTTTTTCCATTTCTTTCCATGCACAGACTGAAACATCCCTATGTCAAAAATCTGAACTTCAGAAGGTTCCAAAATCCTTTTTTGAGCCCCAGTGTGAAATTTTCACATCTGACCTCAAGTGATGCATTGTAGTCAACATGTATAAAAGCTAAAAATATTGTATAAAATTTACTTCAGGCTATTGCGTAGAAAGTTAACATGAAATGTAAAGAACTTTTATGTTTAGAATTGTGTTATAGTCTGATGATAACCCTTTACATATATGAGAATATTCTACAATATGAAAAAACCCAAATCTGGTACCATTTTAGTCTAAAGCATTTTGGATAAGGGCTCTTCAATGTATATGGTTATCAGAGTTAAAGATTCATTTGGAGTAATAAAGAATAGTTTTTGATGTTACCCTAAATATTTATATAACAAGGGCTATTGAGGTCCAGACTGAATAGCCCTCTCCCAGAGTCCTCAGGATAATCTACAACCAGCTGGGAATCTAATTTTAGGATTATCAATTGAATCTTTCTACACAGTGCATTTTTAGTCCATTCACTTTATTGTTCTAAGTTAATTCAAAATCTACAGCTTCTTTTTAGCTCTCTCATACATTTCTCTGCTGTTCTCTTTTTGTTCTATCTTAGTTCTACCTCGAGTCTCTGAAGTTTTCAGTTTTTATACACATACAATCAGCAATTCTCTGGCCAAAGCAAAGTCACAAGGCTTGAATTTTTTCAGGGTCACAAAGCAGATAAGAGTTTCTTTATGACTCTAGGAGGGGATGACTTGTAAAATCCTCAGTGAATTCTTAAAGGGAATAGAGTCAAATGAGAGGGAGAGAAACCTTAAATCAATTAGGAAAATCTAAGAAGAGAAAAAGGGAAATTCATGTGTAACATTGCATTCCTAAGTGTGGTTAGATAATAAGCTGATCAACAAACCAAGGTGAAAGTACAAGGAGTTAAGAATTTGTTAGTGCGCCATTAGCTTGAGGTAGCATTTTCCTATCTGCAGGTGGGGTGAGCCCAGAGCATATTTGTTCCCTATCTATCTAAAGGTTGTGAATCAAACAAATCCAGACATGTTATAATGCTATGTCCATGGGTGTCTGAGAATATCTCAAATGAGATACTTTTGCCTGGATATTTCTAATTGATCAAATGCCTGCCAATGAAGATAATTGCAGGAAGGCAGACCTCTAAGCTTACATTGGAGAATGGAACAAAGACTTGGTTGTGGGAAACAGGTTTTGACTGTGTGACTGTTTTCACACATAGCTGGGGGATGTTATCCAAATATCCCATATGTATAAGGTGAGTTGTGGCCAATAAATGATCAACCATATTGTTAGAAGTTCTTAGGAAAAGAATCAGATGGGAAGGCTACAATAGCACACAAGAAATTCACTGCAGGAAATAGAAAATATATTCAAAAGCCAATGTCACCAAACTCCTTGAGTTTTGGTTTCAATTTCCATCAGAGCCCCTGGCTCTAATGGGTCAGCCTTGTCAATGTGAGCTGAGATCCTACTTCATATTTCTGTGGCTCATAGCATTTATGCATCTATTAATTCTGGAAGATGTGTTCAGGACTGACTTTTCAATCCTGATGATGGATTCATAGCAGCAGCTGTGCTGCACAGAGCCCATAGTCTGCTCTCTCAGAGTTTCTCAGCAAGCACTCACTTGCATTGTCAATTTGGCAAGTGAGCTATTATGTTAAATATTACTTTCCCTTCCTCTTACTTTCTTTTCTTGGGCCTTCCTCTTTATTTCAGTATTAGATGTAAGAATATCTGTCTTATTCAGATTTCTACTTTTTATTAAGCATCAATCTTTATTGTATGTGAGACAGGGGCATCTTTTGGCCATACTACATTATTTTTTCCTATAAATATGGATAAAAGAAGATTGAAGAACTATTTGAGAATTTTGTGGTTATTGTTTTAGTAATTGAGAACAGCTTGAAATTCTTAGGAGAAGTGGAAAAAACCCTAGCCACAGGGAGACAAAACACTAGTGTTCAGGAAGCTGCCACTTAGCTCCAGAGACAGCCAGTCAGAAGGACAGAGGTTTAGTGCTCATCGAAATGGGCCCCAAATATCTCTGTAAAATCACCAGGCTGAGCACAGATGGTGGTATTTTAAAACCATGTAGAGCTTGCCGTACAAAGGATGACAAAGTGCTTGACAAAGTCTTTGTGGTTACCATGTTACAAAGCATCTGCTGGACAAATGAAAGAGTTGCATAGACCGTTAGCACTTGAGAAATTGAACAAATGTGTAGAGAAGAAAAATGTTGACTAGTGACACTAAGAGAAACTCTACTTTTCTCTAAAGACATACAAGAGATCAAAGAATAGAGTAGATTTTGATGTTAAATAATTCCTGGTCTCATTCAATGAACAGTTTTTTGAGTGCTGGCTGATGTGTCTGCCATCCTTCCACCACTATAGTGAACACTAAGACAGATAAGGTAATCTGGTTTTCCTGTTAAAAGAACAACAAAACATGCCATTCCTTTATTAACTTTTTATCCTTTCAACCAAATTGAAAATAAGACATTAGTAATTTGGCAATGAAAACAATAGCTTTATTATTGATAGAGCTTATTGCAGAAATGGCACGTTCTCTTACTAATAATGTAGTACCTTCATAAGAAAGCAACTCTAGAAACACTGTCAAGCAAGTCATTTTTAAAAATGTGTGTGTGTGTGTGTGTGTGTGTGTGTGTGTGTGTGTGTGTACATGCACGTATATGTGAGTGTAAAGTCCAGATATTTGAGATCCATTTGGAGTTGAAGTTATAGGTATTTGTATTGTGACCCAAGGTGGTGTCTTCATGGTAAAACAGCAGGTGCTGTTAACTGTGGTTCTAGCTCTCCAGCCCTCTTTAGCTTCTTAGGCCTTTTTCACAGGAAAAAAATGAGAAAAAGCATTATGGATTAGGACTTAGAATGTTATATCAGTGGAAACAGAGTCATGTGATTCTGGGTTAGGACAAAAATATCTAAGTTAATACTGCCCAGCTTCCTACTAGCCTGGAGGGGGGAGGTCTATGTTCTAAATTCAAGGCAAAATAGCATTGTGCTTGTTCCACTCTGTAGAGCTCATTGGTCTATCAGAGTGCTCCAGTCTTTGCAATGTCACTGTCCCAGCAGTGTTTCATAGTTGATATTGGCAGAACCATTGATATTATGCTTAGATTGGGTCTTCATATGCATGTTGAGAAGAGTCAGACTACTACTTCAGACTAAAATGCATGTCTATTTCACATGGGGATGAAAGAACCCACTGCCTCCTGCGTGGAGCGTTCCTCTCCCAGCCCTTTAGTGGTATCATTAAAGCTGAATTTTCTCTTATTTTCTAACATCAAAATTTGTAAACAAACACCAAATAACTTAGGAACAAATCATGGAGAAATCTTCAATATAGATGTGTCCCTGTTGTCACAAGTTCCATGAGAAAAATAGTCAAATAATTTAAACAATAAAATTACTTTGGCTTTCTAGTAAAGTTAAAATTCATCAAAGCCCACAAATACACTTAATATTTGAGAAATGTGAAAGTTGATGGAGAAAAGGTGACTTCTAGACTTGTTCTTGCTTGAAAGAAGGTCTTCAAATATCACTAAGCATCTATTCCCATGCCATGCACAACTTCTGTTTTTTTTTTCAATCAATAGAGTGAAAGTCAAAGTAGTTGACATTTATCACACATTTTCTATGTGTCAGCATTGTGTGCAATACTGAGATTACTGAAAATGTTGCCTTTTCCATAGGAGGTTTTCAACCAAGGAAATGAGGTAAATGGAATGATAGTCTGGCATACTAGAGATCTTTATCTGGTCCAGTCTAAGCACAAACGCTATTTCTTACTTTCTCTTGGTCCATTCAACTCCAACCACACTGATTCCTTATTATCTCGAACACTACATGTCTCTGTCATCTCTCTGTCATTTCCTATGAACCTTTAGAAACTTTTCCTGCCTTCTCAGAGGACATCTTTTAGGAGCTGATTTGAATCTCACTTCTGTGGCTAAAACTTGGATGATTTTTTGGAAGGAGATAGTGAGAGTTGTTACTGGGATTTCAAAGTATTTATGTCTACCTTCATTTATAGTACTTACTAATCCCTTCATTAAAAAAAGAGAGAGAATATCTTATTTCATTTGCTCATCTTCCTCTGGCAAATGATAATGATAGCTTTTTCCTTCTGATTCTTTGAAAATGTATTTGATTTCATTTATTATCATTATTTTTTAAGTGTGTAGATGTACTTGTGTCACTGCCTGTGGAGTGTGTGTGTGTATGTGTATGTGTGTGTAAGTCAGATGACAATGTGCTGGATTTCTTCTCCCATGTGTGTTCTTGGGCTTAGACTCAGATCACCAGGCTTGCACAGCAAGCACCTTCTCCAGTGAGCTGTCATGCCAGTCAGCTCCTGCCCCCTTTTTCTCCACCCTGCACTGTGTGACATTAAGGGTTTTCCTATGCAGAACTAAGCTTTATAACCATGCTATTTTGTTCACTTTCTGACTTGTTTGGCCAATGGTGTGCTGGCAGTCATGGCAGAAAATTCAGAAATTCAAATATTCCTGCCTGTATCTGTGTGTTTCCTACATTGTTTTAAGAATATGCCTGGACTAGAGTCATGGCAGATGAAGAAAGGCTAAGGCATGGCCATTTTGCCTGAGTTATAGCTGCAGACTAGACTGTGTCAGCCAACAACCAGCTGCCCCAGACATGTAAGCCCAATAAAGTACAAAATAATTGCCACATAATGATCCAGACTATAACACTGGCTCAAAGGCTCATTGCTTAAATAAACACACACTTACTTTCTCAAACCACTAAACTGTTTTGGTTAGATTTCAGATATTTTGTGGACATAAATAATTGGTACCCCTTCTGCTTCCACTATTAGATAGCAAGTTTTCTGAGAGCAATGATTATGTAAGTCATTATTCTCTTTTTACAGTTTCTCCAAAGTATGCTTGCTTACCAAATGAAAGGCAGCATAGATAAATATGTGATTAATATACCTTCAAATTGGCGATTTCCACATTGTTGTTTACATAACCTTTGAAAAAAAGCTCATTTATTTCCCTGGGATAACATTCTTAGTCAAAATAGAAGAAATAACAAATTTGTAAGAAATAGAGGAGCAAGATGAAACAGAATTGGGATAAAATGTAAATGGTTAGCGGTGGCAGGAGGAAGCATCTCAGAACTTTGAAAACAGCCTGACGGTTTTTCTACTTAGGATTTGTGACAATTTCATCTCTGTTGCTGCGATAAAACACTCTGACCAAAGGGAATTTAGGTGAGGAAAGAGTTTATTTGAGCTTGTATTTCCAGGCCATAGCCTGTCCTTGAGGGAAGTCAGATCAGGAACTCAAGCAGGAACTTAGAGGCAGGAACTATAGAGAAAGGTGATTGCTGTCTTACTCTCAAACTCATGATTTTTTTTAAAGCTGCCTTTCTTATACAGTCCAAGATCACCTGCCTAGGAATGGTACTACCTATAGTGGGCTGGACCCTCCCACATCAGTCAACAGTCAAGATATACCTCCAAAGGCATGCCCACATGCTGATATGATCTACACAATTCCTCAGTTGATGCTTTCCTCTTGGATGACTCCAGGTTGTGTCAAGTTGGCAATTAAAGCTAAGTAGAACAGAGACCTCCATTCAGGTAATTGTATACCACAATCACAATCCATCCACTGTGGGGCCAGAGTTGAATTAAATATGGCTGGTGAAGGTCATATCTAGAGTTACTAACTCATTAGTAATCTCCTCAGTCAA